>VYZQ01007648.1:35675-51726 GCA_013400655.1 Mystacornis crossleyi | reverse complement strand
AAGGTTCACAGGCAAGGCAAAGTTATTATTTTCTCAGTTTTCATTCTTCCCCCCCCCCCCCAAAAGACATAGTATTTAAGCTGTAGATGTAGTGTAAATAAATATGAATATGGTGAAAAATCTTTGTAGCATATTTTAGCTGTCTTGTTTCTACAGAGCTATCACTACCAGCTGAAATATCTCACCTCAGAAGGTAAAACTGTTTCATGAGATAACATCTTCCCTTCAGCTCCACGAAGGCCCAGTGGGCATATTTCTGTATGCACTTGAAAGCAGAAGAACCAGCTGTGCACCTCCATATGTGAAAGGTGTGATCAGAGTAGCCTCATTTAAAATCAACAGAACTGACAGAAAGATTGTTTAGCTACAACAGAGCGATTCACAGCTCTGGTACAGTTTGATGCCAAGTTTTTAAATGCTTTAATAAGTCAAGTCTGCCAGGAGTCAGAACATGATGTAGTTGTGTGGCTTTGCTGAAGAGCCTGACGTCCCCAGTCAGCCATAAATTAATTTTCACAAAGGGTAGAGGAAGATATTGAGAAAGGAGTAATGCACCTTGATACTGTCAGTCTTATCAGTGCGATATTCCATTGACATTCTAACCATTAGCTATGAACCTGGTGTAAAGATTGCAAATTAAGTAATGGGATGAAATTAAGCAAAGATAAATTTTGAAATGCAGAGATGAAAACGAGTGAGGTCTGCAAGGCACAAGCAGTCTCAAAGACAACTGTGGGAGCTCTACTTTCCAGGACTACATTTGACAAAGAGCTAGTGACTATCCTGAGATATAAACCCTGTGGCAGGCATTTGGCTTCCAGCCTTGTAATTTGTACTATATTGCTACAAGAGTGAGATTAGAATCTTTTAGCAAAATTTCTTTTTTTTTTTTTTTTCCTGGAAAAGGCTGGTTCATATAAACCAATTTTTTTTTTTTTTCTGTAGAAATACTGCATTTTTTAATGAAACATTGCCAGAGAATTGTTTCTAATATCTAGGGCAGGATCACTGGTAAATACCTGAAATAGTCACCTTCTCAGCACAACCCATAGGGCCACTCTCTGTCTGTCATGAAGCCAGACTTCTGCATAGAAATAAATGAGTGAGGCTAGGCCAGAAACATGTGAAAGGGGAAGCCTGCATCTGTAGTCGCTCCACTTATGGGCATCATCCCATTGGGAGAAGAGGTCTCAGTGTCTGGGCCTTTTTTTTGACTGACTTTTATGTTTTTTGTAAAGGTGAGGTGTTCAAACAAGACACTTCTCACCATCCAAGAGAGATTCATGTTAGGTACCTTAAAAACATTTTTGAAAAAATGGAGATATGACTGTATTTCAAGACTTGGATTTAGACAGTCCTGAACTACAGGGAGTTTAAACAGCATGTTGGCACATAAATGCTGCATAGATCCTTCAAAAACACTGCAGTCTCTGGTGGTCTGAAACCAATTGTTTAGTTTTATAGACAGAAACAGTCACTAATTAATTACACTATTTATCCCTCACCAAATTAAGCTGGTCTGTTAATGGTGCAGAATCAATATAACCCATATAGCAAATTAACTCTATTTTGTGCATCAGTTGCCCACATTTTCTAAAAGCAGGGGGGCAGTAGCTTGTTTTCTTCTAAAGGAAATAATAGAAACAGGCGTTTTTTATAAAATTGCAACTCAAACACCCCCCAATGAATGTGGGTGTGTTTATGAAATTCTAAAAATATGAATCTTCTCAGAAAGTATAGGACATTGTCAGTGATTCTCCTTTACACAAAGACATGCTTATTGCTCCATGGTGGCATCTGATACCTTACAGAACAGAGCCCATCTGCTTGTGAATCATGCCACGCTGGCAGTTTGGGAAAGTTTAATTTCTTGCTTATGCTTACAAAAGTGCAAATACCCCCGGGACAGCTAGGATATCAAGGGTCTGATCCATACACAGCAGGCTCAGGAACACCTCCCCGCCTAAGTCCTGTGATTCAGATGGAAGGTGGCTGGGAACAAAATAGTCATGCTTTTTAGAGTCCACACACCAGCTGGGATCCCTACAGGGACAATAAAGAGAGGACACCAGGTCTCAGGAGCTCATTACAAGGTGCTCCAGTCATTCAGTCTATATCGGGATTTAATGACCAGTCCTTCTGGGTTCATTGTTGTTCCTTGAATATCGTGTTGCTCTGACACCCTGAAAGTCAGAATGCCTTGCCATGACAATGTCGGCACCAAAACAAGGTATCTGTGGGGCACCGCCAGACAGAAATTCAGTCATTCATCTTAGCAACTTGTCTTTGTAAGAGTAAAGACAGCCAGCTACCCGAGAATAGACTCCAAGCTCTAAACCTGCTACTGAATGTCACTCCAGTGGAGATGGGTGTCCAGCTTTCTTGTATGATACTTTTCTTCCTTAGGTTCTTTCCAGATCTTATACAGCTCCTATTTATGAGAGTCCATCCAGTTCAAGTTCGTAGGGCCGAACATCTTCTGTAATTTTAGTAAAGGTAAGAGTGCTGTGGATAACGTAACCTGACAGATATCATTCAAACATGTATTTTATGGAACCTAATAAATGTTTCCACTTTGTCCACCTTTAGCATTACTGAAGACACAAACCTTGATTATCCTAAAGTGTAGCTGTTAATATAAATAATTTATGCATCCATAAAGAGAGTTTTCATAACAAAAATAGGTTTTATAGTGCAATTCTATTACGTACAGTCTATTTGCTATTGAGACCATGGGTCAATAGATATTTAGACTTTTTTATGAGCATCTCTCTAGCTAGTGCAGAAAGTTAATGTTTTTGTTGCCTTAATCTCTAATAATAATAATAAAAAAGCATAAAGAAGAAAATTATTCTTTCAGTGAGTTTCTAGAAAATAACTGATTTTTTCCTTTAATATTGCTCTGGAGAAAGTCAAGATAAAAGAAATTTCCTGCTTTAGCACATGCTTTTAAAAATGTGTTCTGCTTTTTAACATGTTCCATGTGTCATTAAAGCTCCTTCTGTCACCGGTTGTTGTTTACACAGTTGCACTTCTACATAACTTGAGTCACAAAAGAGAAGATACAAATGAAAGTTTCATTAAATTAGCAAAACAAAACAAAGTCCAATCCATCCCCAGCTGGATGGCACTTTTGTGTATGTGCGTGTGTGCATGTGAGTGTGTGTGCCCATTTTTAGTGTGGGTTTTTTTTCATGGCTCTTATCCAAAGGTAGAGAACAATTACTTCTGGCACACTTGAATAGGAGCATGGGAAAATTCTGCCTTCTTCACTGGGATGTATAGATCACGGTCAAATAGAAAAAGCACAGAACATAATTACTTTTTCAGCATATTAATGACAAGAGCTGGTTTGTACTATAATACATAACACTATATGCAGTGATTGTAAATTTAATTTTTAACTACCATACACAAAACTGAGCATTTGCTTAATTATTCTCTGCATGAGCCTACTAGAGCAACAGACAACTTTTTATCTTCTGCAGATGTTAGAGCAATGCCAATGGACCCACGCAGCACACAAGCTCTGCCAGGAACACACAGGATGGACTTGACTTCCCTGTCACACACAGGTTTCTGAAATACATCCAGAGTACCTGAGACACCTGCAAAGAGCCAGCTGACAGAGGACCAGCAGGATCCATGCCTTGCTTCAGCAGCAGCTAGACACCTTCTGAAAGGGCACTAAAATGATTGAACAGAGCGAAAGGAGGACTGGGACAAGGATCAGTTCTGGAATAAGTTAACTTAGGGTTTAAATGTAGGTGCCTGTGTATCAGACATGTGCCTGCAGTCTGACAGAGATCACTTCTGTCAGTGCAGGTAAGCTGCCCAGCCTTCAAATGCTGCCTGTGAGGCTGTCTCCCTGGGATCCTGTGCCCCATCTGCCAGTTACCTGGCAGATATCCTGCTTTTCTTTTGGTATCAGTAGCCCTCTATGTTTAGGAAGATCTTTTCTAACTATAGGGACAGCCTAGTTATCTATTTGCATGGCCTCATGTGGATTAAAGGTAGGTGTCTGTGATCCAGTTGTGAATCCCTTATGTCCTTCACAGAGAAACCAGCTGGGCTTGCATGAAAAATATTCAGTGGATTCTGAAAATTATAATTTTTATTATATACGGTTCCTATAATGTATGCCAAGTCTGGATGTGCAAATCCTTTTCTGTGATAGAAATCAGAGGAACACCTTGCAATGTCACTAAGCATGGAGTGAAGGCTTAGTATGAAAAATAATCATGGGAACTCTTCTGCAAAGCATATAACATGTTTCATTAGAGGAAAGGCATTGCTAAGACTGAAAAGAGACTGCAGAGGATTATCAACATTATTTAAGGCTTTCAGCCTCTGAGTCATGAGGCAAGATTAGCAGCACAAAAAGAACAGAGATTTCACAGAACTCCATCCCATCTGGAAAACAGCATAACAGAGTCATGTTGAGAAACTGTTTGATACTGTAACTAATTCAAAAACACGGTGCCTTGATGCTGGCTTAGGTTTGGGAAAGTGCTTTTAGTAGAAGTTCTGGAAATCTTCAAGTACCACAGTTTATTCAGTCAGAAAGGAGTCGGCATTTTTTCAGTGAGGGAGAAATAACTACATGGAAAAATGCCCTCTATTTATCCTTAAAACCTTTTGGTTTCGAATTCCATAAACTTATGCTGACGAACTGGCAGTTTTACAGGTAAAACGTTGTTTTTCTGAAATAAAAGTTTGGTTCCGTTCAGGAAGATTCCTCTGCCAATAAATTCCTTAGCCAGCATAATTTTTTTTTTCTTTCCCTTCTGTAGACAGTGTTTCCACAACAGTATTGGCAGAAGACATTTGGTTGTTTTCTTCTTTGGCTTCTGGCTTTTTTTTTGTTTGTTTTGTTTTGTTTTGTTTTGTTTGTTTGTTTGTTTGTTTGTTTGTTTCTGGGAATCTTGTGCATAGGTTCAAGGAGAGACATAGACATAAGGAAGAAAAGGAAATGGAAAGAATCCAGAATAAAAGGGGACACAATACAAGAGGGAATTAAGTTTTCTTCCATTCTTCATGATTTTGTTTCTTTATCTCCACAGGGAAGAGTGATGTCCTAGAATGTCAAAGCTGGATGTTAGGAACTGTGCTGGAAGGGGCTAAGACATTAAGTAGTATTTTCTCCTACTGTGGTTCTAATTGCCAAGCAATGAGAGCATAGAGTCACATAAAATCATAAGTATAGAAGTTGAACAAAGAAAGATTATCAGAATCTGTTCATTTTTGTGCAATTCCACATCTTCAAGTTTTAGAAATTCTCACTTAACTGGCTAAGTTTTCATGGTTTTCTGTCAAAATTCCCTTCATTGCCTTTTACCTGCTTCACTGATAATGGAGACTGGAGACCAAGTCAAGAAATCCAACAAATATTTACACAAGGAAGAAACTTTACAAATTGAATATGTCCTATGAGACCAAAAAATAATTTATGAGTTGCTGTAATTGGAGGGTAACTTATACATAAGAAAGCAAAAGAATAGAGATATAAGGGGAGTAAAAAACTGTTAGATGTATTTTGGGAGATTGGGCAACAGTTAACTCTTAGTTACTGCCTAATTTTATTTTTCTGTTTCTTTTCTTTTCTTTTCTTTTCTTTTCTTTTCTTTTCTTTTCTTTTCTTTTCTTTTCTTTTCTTTTCTTTTCTTTTCTTTTCTTTTCTTTTCTTTTCTTTTCTTTTCTTTTCTTTTCTTTTCTTTTCTTTTCTTTTCTTTTCTTTTCTTTTCTTTTCTTTTCTTTTCTTTTCTTTTCTTTTCTTTTCTTTTCTTTTCTTTTCTTTTCTTTTCTTTTCTTTTCTTTTCTTTTCTTTTCTTTTCTTTTCTTTTCTTTTCTTTTCTTTTCTTTTCTTTTCTTTTCTTTTCTTTTCTTTTCTTTTCTTTTCTTTTCTTTTCTTTTCTTTTCTTTTCTTTTCTTTTCTTTTCTTTTCTTTTCTTTTCTTTTCTTTTCTTTTCTTTTCTTTTCTTTTCTTTTCTTTTCTTTTCTTTTCTTTTCTTTTCTTTTCTTTTCTTTTCTTTTCTTTTCTTTTCTTTTCTTTTCTTTTCTTTTCTTTTCTTTTCTTTTCTTTTCTTTTCTTTTCTTTTCTTTTCTTTTCTTTTCTTTTCTTTTCTTTTCTTTTCTTTTCTTTTCTTTTCTTTTCTTTTCTTTTCTTTTCTTTTCTTTTCTTTTCTTTTCTTTTCTTTTCTTTTCTTTTCTTTTCTTTTCTTTTCTTTTCTTTTCTTTTCTTTTCTTTTCTTTTCTTTTCTTTTCTTTTCTTTTCTTTTCTTTTCTTTTCTTTTCTTTTCTTTTCTTTTCTTTTCTTTTCTTTTCTTTTCTTTTCTTTTTTTTTTTTAAGAAAAAAGTCCATTCAAGAACAAAGAAAGGAAAAGGAAACAAGCTCAGCCAAATCAGATAGTACAGGTGAGGGTGACATTGACAAGTGGACAACTGGCCTCTTGTTCCTTAAAACAAAATTACTTCTAAGGATCTAAAGGAACATTTATAGGAACCGAGCAAAGCTGTATGACATACTGACCTCTTTCTTGCTCTTTTCAAGCCATGGGGTCCTCTGGTAAAAGTCCTGACTTGAGGGATTTTGGTACCATACCTGCTCAGGTGTAGCCATCATTCGGTGTACCCCTGTTCACCTCTGAGCCATTTGCACAGCAAAATTTTCTTCTGGCACAGACGACTTTCACTGAAAACCTAATGGTTTAAGGTTAAACCATTCTAAAACCAAAACCCATGCTCATGGATCTTAGTATAATACATTGCCTGAAGAGCTATGGATGTTACAAAACGAACTCCTTCAGGACATAAATAGTTGCAAACATGTGTTTTAATGACGCATGTTTTTCAAAGCTTGATTTAAGGAAAGAGATTGCCAAGTTTATTTCAAAGCATTTATAGATCAGAAATAATTTTGAGGACTTATTGAACGTTGCAGATTTATACTGCAAGATTAATTTATGCAGATTTCAATAATAACGACAAAATTGGGTAATTGAGAGACTTGGAACAGAGTCGATAGATTTTCCCATTTTTGTGTCAATCTATGGCACACTGCATAAATGTATAAAATTATTAAATTGAAGTAAGATGTGATGAAAATAATTGCAAATTACAAATGCACCTCTTACTGATTGTTATTCAAAAGTGCATTGCCACACTCCTGGGTCCCCAGATCTGAAGTGTGTTAGAATTATTGATAAACTCCAATACTGTGTACATGGCTCTCATGGATCTATCAGTGTGACAGCTAGTGAATGCATTACAAAATCTAAAGAGCTGTCTCATTTGTCTTCACCTATAAAACAAAAATGGCTTTCTTGAGAAAAGTTAGGATTATACATACTTGTGAGTTCTTTGAGGAAAACATTTTGAGACACATCTGTTTTAAAATGGGGAAACAGTTATTGTTGAATGACATGAAACTTTTAAACCCCAACCCATCTTTTATATGTCTACTTTTCAGAGTTCTGTAGTACCCAAAATCTAATCTCTATTCTCTGTACACTGAGAAAGTCAGTGGTACGATGTCCAGTTCAAGTAGTCAGTGAGTGAAGAAGCTCCCTTCTCTGATGGACTGTCACATCTTTCAGCATTTTCTTGACTGAAACTCAACAGAAGAGGTGCAGTCTCAGGAAACAAGGATTTTATAGCATCACAGTATTAAAATGAAAAAAAAAAATGAGACTGAACATTCACCCCCAGTTTAAGACTTCTAGACATTTTATTTGGAAAAATAAAGAGGGAGACCTGAGTAACAATAATGCAGAAAGTTTAAGGAGCTTGATCCCATAATAATGAAGAATCTTAGGAAGATTAATGAAGACCTCTACGTACACTAAAAAAAACAAACTCCATCTCTCAGTAGATCAGGACCACCTCAAAAACTGAGTCTATAGCTAAGAATTTGTCTAAAAGAAAACTTTTGGTGGAAATTCAGGCATGAGAAAGTCCCACCATAATCCATCCTCTTATTCCAGCACTTAATTTCTCTGTTTCTCCATCTGTGTTGGCAAGGGTTCATGTTTTGAGTGACATTGTGGAGCAGTTCAAAGCACATAGCTAAAGGGAAATATGAAACCTGTAATGAAAAAAAGAGGAGAGGAGAGGAGAGGAGAGGAGAGGAGAGGAGAGGAGAGCAAAAAGGGAAACGAAAAATAGGAAAACGAAGAAGTAAAAGAAGGAAAGGGAAAAGACAAGTTCTGCTGCTGAATACATTGCAATATCAAACCAGAATCTCAAAAAGTGATACACAAAGTCGTCAGAGACCAAACGGGCATCAGTAATCTCCCTTTTTTCAGCATTCACCATTAAAGACTATCAGAATTCTGACTGAACCTGGAGCTCAAGTAACAAGAACAGCATGATAACATCGTATTATCTGTTCCTCACTGCACATGTGTTATTAGTGTAACATAGCCAGAAATCCTGCTATTGCTGTCTCATTTAACCAGAGAAATGTGTGTCCAGAAGGCTGTGAGGGAGACAAGCCCCTCTCCTCTGCATGTGCTTTGGCCTAGAGCAATACAAATAGTGGGTGCTGGATTTGTGTAAACACCACTGGTTTTGTGATTCTCATGTAGGAGTCATAGCAACCAACTAGCACAAAAATAATGCTTTTATTTTGGTTGCTCTCAGAGCAAAAGTGTTTTGGCAAATGTAAGGTGCTATGCACAGAGATTTGAGATACTGAGTTTAAATAAAAGTCGTAATTTCTTTGACTTCATTGAAACAACAGGAGGAAAATAATAAAATTTGCCACGTGGGAGGAAGAGAAAGAAGCCTGTAGGGGGAAATTATTTTCAGGGTTCTTTTAGGCCACATTCAATGATAAAAAGCAAAAAACCCCAAACTTAAATCTATTTTAAAAAAATCACTTGAGAACATGCTTTCAAATTAAATTATTTAAATTCCTTTCATAATGAAAGCCTCGTAAAATCAAAATGCATTCATCTCTTCTAGTCGTATTCCACAAAGATTTCCTCTTGACTGATGAAATAGACTTTGCCTTGAAGGACTGTCACATTAACATTCTTGTGCATTCTTTTTATGGGAATATGCTGCAGAAACAGTCAAACAGAAGCAATTCTGTTCTCTGTGAAGATTTAACTAATGTACACAGAGCTTTAATAAGGCTCTGCCAATGTGAGTCCATACCACGACTAATCAATTTAAGAAAAGCAGTAAGTATTTGGAAATGAGGAAACCCATGATGGCTCAATCATTTGTGCTCTATTTTGCTCAGAGTATAAATGTGTTCCTCATAAAACCTCTATGTTTTGGTCTGGAAATTTGCAGAGGTTGCTGCACCAGCTTGCACAGTTATTCACCACATCACCTCACTGACAAATCTGAGTTCATGCAGGTTTTCCTGTCCACACCAAATGTCCCTCCTGCAGTGATGCATACTTCAGTATATCAATTCAGATTATTATTCAGTGAACTTCTTCCTTTGCTTTCTCTTTTAAACAAATATAGAAGTGCAGATACTGTACTTTTCTAGCTCTTATATTTTCCTTTCTGCATTGTTTTGATGTGGACCACAATGACTAGAATGAAAAGCTTTAAGACAATTTAATACTTTTTTTTCTCATCTTGGCTTTTATACAGAGGCAAAAAAATCCCACTTACACAAATCATTTAGGAGAAGGTAAGTCTTTTGAAAGGAATTAAATGCTCAGGTTAAAATGGTCAAAATTGTTTATACCTTATATTAGAACGAAAGTAAGATATTTCAGTTAGTTTCCTTTATTAAAACAGGATAATGTGTGTCTTCAGAGTAACTCATCAACATAAATTCAATGTGAAGGACTCTTTGGAGATCCAACAAAGACAGTTCCAAGTCTGTTAGGAGCCAGGAATTTCCAGTAGATGTCACAGATGGACTTGAACATGGGCATCCCCAAGATATGTCTCTGCTACCAATACAGACACTTGCAGGTGGAAAAATTCACTTGTCAGCCATTCCTAAATTCAAGGTCTGATAGGTGTTTCTGAAAGAGGCCACCAGTGCTGGGGAAAACGGTGACCTTGTTTACACACAGCACCTATACAGTTTGTTAATGTAACCATTGAAAAGGAGAGTAACCATGTTATTTAATTCCAGGCATCAGACTTGGGGCCTTTAGGACATGGACACCTCATTGACATGCTAAATTAGGAAAGGACAAAGGAAAGCAGCCCCCCACCTCCGGCAAAAATCTTCACCTGGCAGACTGGTTCCCCCTCTGGGAGCAGCACTCACTCCTGCCTCCTCACAGCCAGATAGCTCAAGTGTTTATTTCAGAAGGATGGTTTCAGTGGGTAACTGATAAATTCAAGCTGCCACCTCAGCTGTCTGGACCCCAGTTTAGGATCCTGACTGGGGCACCTCCATTCAGTGAGTAAATCTCAGCAGTAAGCAGGCTGTGACTTTAGTATCACTCATTCCTTTCCTCCATTATATCTTCTATGCAAGAGAATTTTTTCTTCATTTTTTACTTAAAGCTTTGTTTTTAATTTTTTTTTTTCTCCTTGACATTTCCTTTGCCTTTTATCTAGTTTTTCTCTTGTCTTCAACATCATCTTCACCTTTTCTGAAGTGCCAGTTATAGTTTTCTGCCTGGATAAAAAGGTTTGATTTCAGCCACTTGATTAGGGGTCTATTATTTATGCTTACATAGTGTTTTCAATCCTCAACTACCATAGGAATATTGCTTAATGAATCTTTACAACTTGTCTGTGAGATAGGCCTAGAAAAGCTTATTTTTTATTTCCTTTTTTTAATTTCCTTTTTTTTCCTTACTTACAAAGGAGGGCAATATGTTAAGTGATGAAGAGGTGCCCCCCGTGGGGGGAGGTGGGCATGAGTGGATGCGTGGGGCACAGGGTTTCTCTCTCCCTGTTCCCTTGGTCATGTGTACCCCAAATCCTGTCCCCTATTGGTCAGTTCGAATGTAGCCCGCGGGAGTTCTGTACTTAGAGGGGTGTCCACGGGACTCCCGGGGAGTTGTTCTAGAGCTGTTCTAGGGGGCAGTCGCTGTCGGAGTCCCTGCCGGGCTCCGGCCACGTGCGGCCAGGGGGAATAAAATCTGAAAACATCTATCAAATATCGTCTCCTTGAATCTTCCACGGGCCAAGGCTGTCTCCCAGGGAAAGGTTGCAGCCACCCCACTGCAACAAAGTGAGGGCCCACACATCCCTTGATGTCAGTTTATTTAGGTTTTGTTATTTTATTTCATTATTAATGTTCTTCTGCCTTCTTTTTTTTTTTTTTTTAAGCTTACTTGAATCTCTACCTTAATTCTATTTATTTTCTTGTTATCAAATACAGGTGACTATTAGAGATTTATTTTGATAAATTTAATACATACCTGACTGACTCTGTGGTTGAAACGTGTTGCTGCGGGGTTCAGAAATGTACCTTTATTACCCATAACCATTACAATATCTTTACTAGTATAGAATTACTGTGTTTCAGAAATTGCTGCTATTCTGTTATTTTTATCAAAGACACTTTTTCTTATTTCTTTTTAAAATGTGGGTTCTTTTATCCTTTTCAACTTTCATGTCACCTTTTGAGCTGCAAGGCTTTTATAAATTGAGTTTGAAGTATCTCCTCAGAACTCTGTTGTTAGTCATAGAGCAGAGTCATCACTGCTTTTTGGTCTTTAAAGAGAACAATATCTCTTCGCAGCAGTACTTGATATACACTACCTAGGACAAATAAAACCATACTAAAGCACCACGGACCTTTAACGATCTGTTTCGTTTTCTTTTGGATGAACCAGAAGAAGGATATAAGCCAGTCAGCTTGGCAGAGTCAGACAAAGACACATGTAACTCGTTAGGAATGTTGCATCCCAGAGTGTTTTCTTCATGTTATGCTTTTGTGGGTAAGGGAGCCAAGTCACACTTGCTCCATATTTGTCAGAAATAAGAGAAAGAAACTTCACTGTTGATTCTTTTAAAAGAGAAACTGTGATAAATGATGACTAAAGTTTTATTCATGTTTTTAAAAATAAACAGCCTGAAGCACATGTGGATCGTGTTGGTCTGAAACAATGCAATTTTGTGTAAAAAACACATTTTTTTACTATTTTTATTCTTTATTGCACTAATGTCAGCACCCATGACCAAGAGAAGGTCTAATCCAAGGTTAGTCTGGAGTATAAGAGAAGACGGACAAAGAATGAGCAGAAAAAAATTAAGCAAAAGTGAAGTGACTCATAACACACAGGTCAATGAGCGCCTCTGATTTCTGCCGAAATACTCATATTATATCACAGCATGGCAATTTATTGTCATAGCTAAGGCTACCAAGGCCATGAAGTCAAAAGCTGTATACCTCCAATGTAGCTGATTTTCCTGCACAGTATGTGCAGGGATCATGTTTGTGCAGCACTAGTCCTTAAACTTTTTGGGGCTTTCAATTTAAAACACATCTAATTTTCAGCTTACCTGTTTATTTTTTATTCAAATTTTTTATTTAGAATTACAATATTTTTATAATCAGGTTCCTTCACTTTATTAAAAAAAAATCTCAGATTTGATTCTCTATCCACAATTTTTTTTTCCTGCAAATATGGATTCTTAATTATGTAAATAATAATTTTTTAAGATGCTTACTTAGGTTTTTCAGTTACGACGAAGGATTCCTGTTTTAGTCTTCTTCTTTAATTCAGATGGATTGTCAGGGCTGTACTGGAGTTCTCTTCCATATGTTGTCTTTACACACAAGGAGTCAGACACATGAATAAATGAAGGATTTCTTAAAAGAATAAGAGGGGGATAAGGGTGTAATTTAGTATTTCCCACAGGTCTCTAGCCACATTTGAAATGCAGGATTAGAATTGAATCAGATATCTTTATTTTCACGATATCAGATTTTCTGAGAACAAAATATTTAAAAGGCACATGTCATGTTAGCTGGCCAAATGTTTTTGGAGTTAGAATGTGCCTGTGTATCTGTGGATCCATATGCAGGAATGTTCTGTTATTTGCGTTCTTAAAGTACTTGTTTATGGTTCTGATACAGAATTTTGTTTAAAAGAGAAAAGAAAAAATCTTCCCAGGCACTTCCTACAAACGCGCACATTTTTGAGACAGGAATGATGGTAGGCCTTGACAGAGTAACTTCCACAGAAATCTGTGGAAATACAAAACACCATGAATTTTTTCCAGAATGTCTTTTATGTTCATTGGAGATTTTTCCTGAATGTCGACTGGTCCCAGAGGAAGTTGCATTTGTGGCCAGTGAGTACCTTTATCTGCCTCCTTTAGGGGCTCCCATCTGCAGTCCCTCAGCACCACTTCCTGAGTGTTCCCAAGCCCTCTCACTATTAACGCAGCTATACCAATTCTCCTCCTGTCCTGCCAAGACCAGTGCTTCATGACATTCTTGTATGAGCAATGTTTTTTATAAATTTTATGAATACATCAGTTGCAAATTTTTCAAGTGCCTCATTGAGGGGCACAGAAGTGTCTTTAAGAGGACTTGCAGCTTTTACCAAAGCAAAACACCATCTGGAATAAACGATACGCTTGCCTACACAAGCCCACTCTGCTTACTTCTGTCTCCTTGTAAAATTTCAGTATCTCTGTCACAGGCATTTTTATTCCACCTACTATCTGTGGGACTATCTTGCTTCCCTTTAACTCCCAAGAAGTTTGGCATCTGGTCTGAGCTGGCAGGCTGCGCTCCCCTTGAATTCAGTGGAGAGTTAGGGATCCTCTGCTGGTGGATGGGATGGAGAGGAGATCTTTTCCTGAAAAGTCTACCACTCTGGGTCAGAGAAGTAGACTGAGCATCTAGCTCAGACACCATGCCTGCATGAATGGATCCGACACTACATTGCTTTCCAATGCATTTTACATTTAAGAACACTGACTTTCTCATAAATTGATGCGAAAATTACATTTGCTTGTTATAGGAAATGGTGGAATAGAAAATCCCCACTCAATGATATGCTGCCATTTTTCATAAGTTCATATGTTTTCATAACCACCATGGAGCAGCAGTTCGTTTGTCTAGGGGAAGAAATGACAAATGTCTTAAAAGTCTTCCTCAGAGCCCCTGGGTTCTCTTCTGTCTCTGCAGACCCTTTCTGTCAGGACACCTCAGGCTGAGTGGAGGGATGTGGCATACTCCTTTTTTAGCACAGGCATGGCTGTTCTGCTGTTATCATCAAAAGGATTTGTGAATGCCAACCTTTGTTTTATATCTTCTTCATTCTTTCTCTGCTGAGGTAAAGTACCCAGTTATAAAAGACCATGGAGAGTTTTCTCTGGCATCTGCTACATCTGGTTTCCAGGTGGAGTCAGACTGCACAAATTTCACCCCAATGTCATGCATAGTCGAAGGCACTTGGGAACTATAGAGAGGGCTATCAGCCACATGAATCTCACTGGATTATATTCCCTAGCATGAAAATGTTAGATATTCATACCCAGGGCTAAAGAAAGAGCTGATTAGGAATATTATCTTTTAAATATTCAAATTTCACTGAATATAAGTCTGTCTGTTAAAAGATCAAAGGGTTACATTTATTTTATCACAGTTTATGTTAACTTTAATATTCTTATTAACTGTATATGTGTTGCTATTTTCTTTTTATCCTGCAATCATATTTCCTCTCTCCTTGGGAGAAAAATATGTTTTATTTCCCACCCTCTTCTTCCTGGGTGATCACTTGGAAAAGATACCAGCTCAGATACAGTGGTTGTGTACACTGCATTCTCCTGGTCAGTAAGCAATGAGAAGTTGCTCCCTTACACATTAGAGAGTATTACAGTATAATCCAGGGGACACCATTTGTCCATACAATCGAGGAAGATTCATGTTGGCAGGACCCTTATCCACTGCCCTGAAGGTGGCGAGAAGGAGATCCCACACCCTGCATCTCCAGCAGCTTTGCACCCTTGGTCCATCAGAGGTGAGCTGACCACCATGCACAGCCCAGTACCCCTGCCAGGGTGGTCAGGCTGGCATCTGAGATGAGAGCCAGCGCCTCTGGAGGAGAGAGGCTCTGTTGGGGCTCAGCCCTTCTGGAGGAGAGAGGCTCTGTTGGGGCTCAGTCCTTAAACAGCTCCAGCCCTCTTCACCAGCACCTGCATCTGCCAGAGCCCAGGACACCCTTCCGGGATCCACCAGAGCACCACCATGATCCCAAAATCAAGACTTTGCTCCTGTAATGCCATGCTCTCTGCAGTTTTCAGCCGTGGGGATTTTCCCCTAATTTCAGTAGGAATGATTCCACGATTTGTGCCACAGTAGGCAGAATATGAGAAAAGGAGAATTTACAAATGCCCTACATTTGTGCATTGTGCTGTGCACTAAAACATGTCATTACACTGAATTTGACAACAAGTAAGGACCAACTGTGTAATAAAGGTGCAGTAATTCATACCCAGCCACGGGAAGATCTTGTCAAATTTGTTTGTAGTCAACAAAAATCTTCCAGAATATTATGATTTCATTCATATGCATGATTTTTTTTTTAAAAGTATATTAGTTAGAATTTTTCTGTCCTGTGTGTTTTGGCTGTTCTGCTCATGAGCTGTAAGATGTAAAAATATGGTCCTATACTTCATAAAATATCTACAAATGAGAGAAAGAAAGAACGAACAGCATGTTGGCTTTCTCATAATAAATATTCTCATTACACTTTCTAGCTCAAGTTCTGAAGATCCGAAAGATTTTGGCACTGCTAACAACTAGAAGCAGAAAAAACTGCAGAAAAGGGATCAAATTAAAATAAACCTGCCAGAAAACCAACTTTTCTTTTTGAACAACTTTTTTTCGAAATCACAATAAAATGAGAAATTTAAGAAAGAATTTCTTTGTGTTACCACTTCTGCCAAATAACTTTTCCAAGTGAGATGTTTCTGTAAGTTTTTGATCTGACGAGAAGCAGTAACCACAGCCAATACAAATCTGAGTTACAAAATAATCAATGTCCAACAAATATTAATAATAATTTCATAATTAACCATAATCTAATTTGCATATAAAATAATTTTAATGGATTTAATCTTTAAATAAATATTTAGCAGCGGTGGGATATTTAGA
>VYZQ01007647.1:0-24685 GCA_013400655.1 Mystacornis crossleyi | reverse complement strand
CTTTGACCAAACACCACCACACCAATTAGACCATGGTACATGTGCCACGTCAAGTCAAAGGTACAAAGGAAAATCACTTCCCTAATCCTGCTGGCCACATTATTCTTGATATACAGACCAGGATGCCATTGACATTTTAGGCCACCTGGGCACACACTGGCTCATGTTCAGCTGCTGTCAATCGACATCCCAGGTCCTTTCCTGCTGGGCAGTTTTCCAGCCACTCTGCCCCTGGAGAACTGCAGGGGTTGTTGTGACCCAGTGGCAGGATCTGGCACTTGACCTTCTTGAATCTCATACAATTGGCCGTAAACCATCATTCCAGCCTGTCCAGATGCCACTGCAGAGCCTTCCTTTGGCAGATCAACACTCCCTCCCAACTTGGTGTCATCTGCAAACTGACTGAGGGTACCCTTGACCTTCTCATCCAGATCATCAGTAAAGATATGAAACAGAACTTGCCCCAGTACTGAACCCTGGTGATCTTAATGATGGTGACCACTGGTGACTGACCACCAGATGAATGTAGCTCCATTCACCTCCCCTTCCTGGGCCTGGCCAGTTTTTAACCCAGCCAAGAGTGCAGCAGTCCAAGCCGTGGGCTGCCAGCTTCTCCAGGAGAATGCCATGGGAGACAGTATTAAAGGATTTACTGGGTCCAGGTAGGTGACATCCACAGCTTTTCCCTCATCTACTTGGTGTGTCACCAGATCATAGAAGGAGATCAAGCAGGATCTACTTTTTCTAAACCCATGCTTTTTGGGCCTGATTCCTTGGTTATCCTGTGTGAAAGCACTCAAGGTGATCTGCTCTATAACCTCCCCAGGCACCAAAATCAGGCTGACAGGACTGTAGTTCCCCAGATCCTCCTTCCAGCTGTTCTTGTTATATTTCCTGACCTCCAGTCAATTGGGACCTTCCCAGTCAGCCGGGGCTGCTGTTGGATGATAGAGAGTGGCTTGGTCAGCTCTTCCACCAGCTGCCTCAGTACCCTTGGGTGGATCCCAACCAGCCCCATAGACCTGTGAGTGTCTAAGTGGCTCAGCAAGTCACTAATGACTTCCTCCTGGATTACAGGGAGTCTGCTCTGCTCTCTGTCCCTGTCTACCAGCTCAGGGGGCTGCTTGTCCTGAGGATATCAGTCTTACTGCTGAAGACTGAAGCAAAGAAGACATTAAATACTTCAGCCCTTTCCTCCTCCTCGGTGACAATAAAGTATGGAGATTTTCCTTAGCCCTCCTTTTGTTGATGATGTGTTTATAAAACACTTTTTATTATCTTTCACAGCAGTGCTTTGACTGAGTTCTAGCTGAGCTTTCACCTTTCTAATTTTCTCTCTACATGACCTAGCAACATCTTTGTATCCTTTCTGAGCTTCCTGTCTCTTCTTCTGGAGGTCATAAACTCTCATAAATTCTCTTTCACACACTCCAGGAACCTCCTAGACTGCCTCCTCTCTGCTGTGTTGAGTTTCCAGCAGACATCTGGCAATCTAAAGTTTCCCAGAAGAACGGGGATCAGAGATCATGAAATGTCAGCCTGCCACTTATAGAATATCTTGGTTTCACCTTCATTGGGATCACATCTTCTGGAGAATAAACTTAGCCACTGACGCCCCACATTTCTTTGCATGGCTGGGTTATGGCAGCAAGCTCAAGAAACCACTGAATCAGAGCCCTGCAAGTGGCTGCTGTATGAGCTGGAAGCACCAATTGTATATGACAGCATGGATTTCACTGTGAGACACGTTTATTTTCCTAAGCAATGACTGCTGCAGCTCAAATTTGCAAACTGTCTGCTTTCCTGGAGGAGTCCCTTTCTTGGATGTTCTTTATCTTATCATTCTCCATGACATGTGTTGTACTGTAATAGTACAAGTGTTATCTTGAGAGCAGCATTCCTGTGTTCTGTGTGTGCTCTCCTGCAAACTGAATTTTCCTCATCCTCAGTTCTACTGTCACTTAGCAACCAAGAGGATAATCAGTGAAATTCTAAATATTATCTTGTCAAGGAGATCAAAACACAAAATACATAATTAAATTGTTGGGGAAAGTACGACCTTTTCTTTTGTTTTTTGTTTGTTTGTTTTGTTTGGTCAGGTTTTGTTTGGCTTGCTTCAACAAGTAGAAGATGTGCGAAAAATTGCTAGTCATAGTGAATTTGTACTCCAGTCTAAGCATCTGGAAGATATCTCCAGGAATGGATGCATTTTAATACTCTTTAAGTCAAAAATGTTCCATAGAGACGTGGAGGTGGATCTACTGGAGACAGAGCAAAGGCTTAGTGTAGTATCACCAGTAGTATCTTCTGATGTTGTGATGTAATCAAATATTTTGTGCACAGAGATCAGTGAAACTTCACCTACTGGAAAGGTTATGTAGAGAACACTGAAAGATTAGGTCTGTGCAAGAATTTTGGAGGGCATAACAGTACACAGGGAGTTTGGACAAGCACGTGGAAGAATTGGGTCCCACTGTCTTAACCCATCATTATTGCCTTGTGATTTGATTTCCTGGATCACCCAGGCCACAGATTATCACTTAGGAATTCTGTTTAATGCCCATGACTGAATTAAAAAATATCTTTTCAGAGAGGCAGAATGTCACAGAGGATGCATTTAAAGGGAGATGGCTATTCAATTGGGTCATAAAGAAAGGGTTTCAATGCTTAATTATCCACTAAAACATGCTGTTTTATTTCCAGTCTGAATTTGCCTAGCTTTAAAATAGACTGAATTCTGTCTTTTCTGTTACATTTAACATTCTGTTTATAGCGGTCATCTTTTCCTCATGGAAGCATTTATATTCTCTCATCAAATTATCTTCTCACTGTGATTTTTGTTAAGCTTCTCTACTGACCTTCTTTAGTCCTTCTCCCTATGCTCTCTCCCACGTCTCTCTACACTGTTCTGGAATCTTTTTTTCTTGGAAACTAAAGAAAAGAAACAAGAAAAAATCCCCCAAACTTTGCCATCAGTGGAAGACATTGTTTTCCAAATGCAAATCTTAGCATTGAGCTTAGTATCCTAGCACTGAGTTCCTCAGGCAGAGGTAATATTTTAGTCCTTTTCCTAATCAGCATTTCCTTTCCACAGTTGGAAATGGGGCTTGGTCTCTTCAGTGATTTATTATAAAAAGAGTCAGTGTTCATCTGGTTACCCTCGGGGAACTCTGAACTTCCTTTTTTGAAAATGCAGTTCTTTATTATGAAAGTGCAACTCAGTCACTGTGATGAACCTTAGTGTAGCCTGTGTTAAAGAATAAACTGCGTAAGTTCAGCTTGCGTATGTTCTAGATCACACTATATAACTAACGTTTGCTTTGAGAAACTCATCAGGTTTTGGGTCATTCTACATGTTTACTCTTTATCATTTTATAATTCCTCCTGGCTAATTGTTGCAGTGGGGTTGTCTGCAAACTTCCCTGGGAGACAGCTCTGGCCCATAGAAGAATCAAGGAGACGATATTTGATAGATGTTTTCAGATTTCATTCTCCCAGCCACACACGCCTGGAGCCTGGCATGGACTCCCACAACGACTGCTCCCGAGAACAACTGCCCGAGAGTCCCATGAACACCCCCCTAAGGAAGGGACTCCCGTGGGCTACATTCAAAGTGACCAATAGGGGACAGGATTTTGGGTACATATGACCAAGGAAACAGGGAGAGGGAAACCCTGTGCCCCGCCAAGCATTCACCTATGCCCATCTCCCCCACGGGGAGAACCTCTTCAGCTAATAACTAATGATCATGGACTATAAATGTAGAATGGACTTCAGTAGGTCATCTAAACTATCCTGCTGAACACAGGCAATTATTAAGAAAAGCCGCAAGCAAGTGAGGTTCTGGTGCTGTACTGTCTTCTGACAGAAGACGCTCCAGCTTCACAGTTAGCAGCACACAAGGGCAGGGGAAGTATGACCAGCATTTCCATCTGTCCATCTCAAATTCTTGGCACAGGTAATCAGGTACTTGCTTACACTTGGAGGTGGCTTCAGTGCCTGTCTCCAGCAAGGTTTCAGCTCATGCTTTTGAAGCTGGAGACCTTTGGTGACCTAATGGCAGCACAGTTGTCCCCTGGGATTCTGTTGGGATGGATGACAGAATTTAAGACAGACAAGCAGATCCCTCAAGATATAGCTCCTGTATCTCAGAAACCAGCAGCCCAAGCAGACAAAGCTTTCCAGGAGAGGAGGTAGTTAAAAAGTGTAGTACTGTGTTGATATCACAGCAGAGGGTTGTGCAGGGGCATTGCAGCTTTAGGCTATGCAACTGAAATTGATCTTAATGTTTCCTACTGAAATCCATGTGGTGAAACGTAACTGGTTCTGATAGAGTTGTTTCTTATTAAATAGGGAAAAAGTGAACAGGCAAAACCATCTTGGAGCATATCTGTAGTTCAAGATACCATTAAATAAAGAAAAAGCAAAAGAAGTCTTTTCTGTCCATTTTCAGTTCCTTTAATAGCAGCTAAGCTGCCTTTAGAGGCCCTGAGGCTTCTGAGAAGAAAATGTTGTTGTCTCCTTTCTGCAGGCTGAGATCCGAAAGGCACAGAGATAAGCTGACTGGGGGTGTCACACAATTGTCATTAAGCATGAGTTGTGAAAAGACCCACAGGTGTCTGACTTTCATCTGTCTGCACTGCTCAGGTCTGACTTTCATTTCTCTGCACTGCTTAATAGATAATTTCTCCATTTATTCAGAAAATACATAGAGTAGCTGTCACCAGCACATGATTTATTTCATCTCCTATTTGTAGCCACATAAATGATAAAATTAATCTGTATACAAGAACTCATGGGACAATGTCTACTCACATGCAAGATGATGTCATAGTGGAAAATAGGTTTCCAACATATTTTCCTGATCACTTGCCACTGAAGGCTTGGCTAATCACTTATTCCCTACTTGTTTTCTTGGTTCCTACTACCTGACTCTGAGGTTCTTACGCAACTAATCAAGAAAGAAGACTGTGCTGACAAATTTCCAGGATTTCTGGCTAAAGTGTTGGTGGATTACCCTAAGGTAATATACATCACGAGTCAACCTGGATTCTTCTTGGGATGCAGTTGATGTAAAAGGGACATGCAGCATTAAACAATATTTGAGGCCTACCAATTGCACACCTCTTTGCTTTCATCTGATCTTTTATTTTTTTTTGTGCCTTCAGAAGCACAGGAACTATTCTGAACTCTCTTCCTTCTGTTTTGGAGTTTTTTTATGTGATGGATTATTCCTGGTTGGACACCAGGTGCCCACCAAAGCAGGTCAGTCACTCCCCTCCTCAGCTGGACAAGGGAGAGGAAAATAAGGCAAAAGGCTCACGGTGCAGATAAGGCAGGGAGAGACAACTGACCAGTTACTGTCATAGGCAAAACAGACGTGACTTGGGGTAATTAATCTAATTTATTACCAATCAAATTAAAGCAGGATAATGCAAAATAGAACAAAATCTTAAAACACTTTCTCCCCAGCCCTCCCTTCTTTGTTGGGCTCAATCTCACAATGATTTTCTCTACCTCCTCCCTGTGGGCAGCACCTGTGGGCAGGGAGAGGGGACTCAGGTCAGTTCATCACAAGTTGTCCCTACCACTCATTCCTTCTCTGGAGAAATCCTCACACTCCTTCCCTGCTCCCGTGTGGGGTGTCTCCCAAGGGACACTCCTACAGTTCTTCAGAAAGTGCTCCCATGTGGATCCCTTCCATGGGGTGCACTCCTTCAGGAACAGGCTGCTCCAGCGAGGGTTCCCCATGGAGTCGTAAGTCTTGCCAGCAAACCTGCTCCAGCATGAGCTCCTCTCTCCACAGGGCCACAAAAGAAGGAAATTGGTAATGAAACACATCACAGCATTACAAGCTAGAAATAGAAATATTTTAGCCCTTTGCTCATTTCTGTCTTTCCACTGTTTACTGAGTCTGATGGGCTTATATCTTTTGTGTGAAGTTGTATCTCCTCATCCCCTCAGTAACTTTTGGGAGCTCCTCGGATCTTCATAAGTCCACAGGTCCTGGAAGACCATGATTAGCCTCCAGCTACTAAATGCTTGTATTATCACATAAAAACCAACTCACATAATCTGTGTGCCCTCCTACTGATTGCCTAATTTGACTTCTACAGTGAAATGAGAAGACAAAATTCTATGGCTGCTGTCCTTTCCACAGCATGA
Organism: Mystacornis crossleyi; assembly: GCA_013400655.1. Classification (NCBI taxonomy): domain Eukaryota; kingdom Metazoa; phylum Chordata; class Aves; order Passeriformes; family Timaliidae; genus Mystacornis; species Mystacornis crossleyi. The sequence goes on along the minus strand of VYZQ01007647.1, from coordinate 18,520 downwards.
CAAATTCACAGTAAAATAGCAACACAGGGGCAGATATCAATAATATTACAGATAAAGGGACACAGCAAGTGGTGAGGGGTCCATGTGCAGGGGTGATCCTTATTCCTTTTATATGGCATCTGCATTTTCCTCAGGGTGGCCCATACTGCCTCCAACCAGTACTTCTGAAACATGGTAGGAGGTAAGAATTTCCCTCCTGAGATGATAATTTGCTACTTTTTTCTTCTCTTGCAGTCCATCAACCTGTAGTGCTTGTGATGTTGAAAGTCAGGGTGGGAATTTTAACATTCTCTCTATATGCATTTATGAACCATGAAATAAATTAAAATTGTCACTTCTGTGCCATTGGCAGAGGCTCATGAATTGCCTGAATGGTGCCCTCATTTTTAGCAGCATCAGTGAAAGGAGGCAATATGAAAGCTCATAAACTGTTCCATCCCTGTTTGGTAGTGGCTGAACAACAAAGAGCGAGCAAATGATGTTCTCACATTAAACATTTTGTTCAATATTTAAACATCAAGGCCTAAATTTTTAACATAGTGAAGAAAGCTTCAGCTGTGTGCCTCCCGTGAAAAGTAATAGCAGGCATGGAGCTAAATCCCACCACACCGCATTTAATATTTATCCCTAAAGGGTCCTTCTGCTGCTGAAGAGACTTGAGCACATTGCACTTGCTAAGGCTTTTGGAGGCATTCCAGTATCACCTAGCTGATTATGTGGTTTGTAAAGAGCATATTAACTTTATGCCTTGCAGTGCATATGGAGGGGAGGGGGAAGCAAAATAGTTGTGCCATGCAGCAGGCAACAAAAGGCATTTGTAAGATTTAAAAGAAAATCAGAGATTTTAGTTAATCAATCCAGCCTAAATAATTTAATATACTAATCTGACAGGGCTAGATAGAAGATAAAGGAACTAACAGAGCCCATTTATTTACCATCCTGTATTTTTAGATCTTGGCCGCAAAACATGTTTTTATTTATGCTATTTAAATTGCCTATGCAACCTCAGTCCTCAGGTTTTCATCAAATCTCTGAAGAGGCAATGACACACTTGTTTCATGATAGAATGTTTGAGTCTGTTGCAAAAACTCTTATCTGGGGAAAGCTGTGCTGATTTTGTATCCAACACAGAGTACTACACATCCTGAACAGCGCAATTCACCTGGGGGAGGAACACCTACACCCATTGCTGTCGCCCAGGCTGCTGGGATAGAGAGAAAGAAGGCTGGTGCCCTTCATGATGGCTCTGCACCCTGTGATGCAAAGTTGGGAATGGAGCAGTGGTTTGAAGATGCAGGAGAGCGCAGAGCAAGGGGCAGGATTGCCCCAGGAGCACTGGGGTTCAGTGGGAGGTCAAGTGAGGCAGTTTGTTGTTGTCACAGTATGTAGGCTGTGGGTTCTCCCACTCATTCTTTTGTCCTACAGATAAACAGTGTGAGAAGTGTTTCTACCACATACTTCCTATCCTGTGCTTTCCTTCCCCAAACTGCTGAGTGAATAACCTTCATGGTCATGGGATGCTTCCCTGTGAGCTCACGGTATGGGCTATTTACAAGTCTGGTGTTAAAGCTGCACTCAGCAGAGCACGCATAGCCCCCACTGCCTTAGATTGTGAAAGATCCCATGGGAAGCCTTGCCCAGCTTTTCTCTCCTTGGAAGTAATCTTGTTTCAAACAATTCTTGGCCTGTGCTTTCGAGACCAGTCCCAGAAGGAATCAGATAACACTTTCAGACTTGTGAAGAAAACTTTACCGTGCTACAGCTGATTAATGAGATGTAGTAATTAAAACAGTATATGGACTATTATCTGTTAACTAGCTGAGCGAGTAATTTATCAGTTAAGAGATTCAGGAATTAAAAGTTTCCATAATCTGATTAAGGTTATCTGTGGATTGTTAAGTAATGATTAATGGAAACTTTGCAAGAGACTTTATAATTACAATGAATTTTCAGTATAAAAATATAAAAGTAACAAACATTGAGGCATGTGGCAAATTGGGAGAGAGCATTTAGTGGATCTACTTATCACAGATTATCTAACCAGAATATTTCAGGGTATAGATACTTTATCATTATGTTTATAATATTCTTAGACATATGAGATAATGAGTATATGATTCCTATGCGGCCCTAAAAATGAGCAATTTCAAATGAAATTAAATTTTTTCATAAATAAATATACTAGTAAGTTGTCTTGCTGAAGGGTCCAACCCACATTGCCAAGGAAGTACTACAATTGTAATGTCAGACACTGGGTGATTTTTGCATTCAAAGGAGTCTGTTGGGCTTGTCTCTCAGTGCAGGGTGGTTACATGAGGATAGGGTGGGAAGGGGAGGGCTGATCCCACATGGATATTCCAGAAGAAGACTTCCTTCCTTCCTCCTGACTTATCTCCATAGGTTGGCTATGCCTCCAAGCCAGGTCAGCCTCTTCATCTTTAGGTGGAGCCAAGAGACTACTATGACACACCACTAATCTTTCAGTCTAACCCTATTATGTACAGAATCTGATAAAATAATATTATCATTATCTTCAGTGGCAATGCTTGCAGCAATGAATCAAAAGGAATATGAGCTGTAGTCTGCTGCTGTGGTAGAGACTTGATATGGGATCTGTCAAATAATGAATAAAAGGCAGTGGGAATCAGATTAAACCTCTGCATCTGCAATTTTTTAATCACTGCTCATAACCGTGTAACATGCTTTATTTCATTTTGCATATGGTGTTCCTTACATGCTCCCCTTAGCAACTGGCAGTAGGAATAGGATGGGGTCCTATATATCCTAGTGTGCTAGAGCTTTACTGAGCATTTGTAGGTACATCTGTGTTTTGTGAGAGCACCACTTTATTTCAGGGCAACACAATGAACAGCACCCCTGAAAAACTCTACAGGAACCTGCATGAAGGCAGAAAAGGGTGTGCTGCTGTGGAGGATGGGCTGGCTGAAGCTGGAATGCTTTTATGGAGGATATTGCCAAACCTTCATTGTTCTACAGTCGCCTCCCTGCAATGACCAAAGGCTGAGGAATAATAATGGAGTGAAAGAAAAAACAAACAACACAAAAGTTGCCTCTGAAAAAAAAAAAATGCATGTGTGAAACCGGAGGGCAAAATCTCCCATTAAGCCCGCTACTGAATTATTTATCTGAATTTTATTTGTTGTGATTGGATCGAGTGTTTTGGCTCAGCCATATGCACTGAAAGTTGTTTGCTGCATGCCCTCACAAGTGCTGTGAAGAAGTGGTCATGATACATTGCAAATCCTCCTTTGCTCCTGTCTTGTTCTGCACAGGGAATAAGTTGCTGCATTCCTTTCTGGCACGTGGCATTTCACAGGAGTGGATAGAAAACAGCTACGAAATGGAAAACTGCTCTTTTTGAACCCACAGTTTGTGAAAAATGACCTTACAAAACGAGGTTCCTTCTGGTCTCGAAGTCAGAATTAAAAGTAATTTAGAAAGGTCTTATATAGTGGTATGCAGCTAAAAACTATTTTTTACTATTAATTAGCATTTGTTGCTTTCAGCTAAAATCAACCACATAATCAATCTGTTGAGAATAATTTTGTCATTTCCTCAGCAAGTTGAAAAGGTGTGGCCTATGTGAGAAAGTTCTCAGAAGGAAAGACACCAGAAACTGAAAGAATAGCAGAAATTTAGATGGATGGTTACTCTCAAGCCACGTTTTATTTTATAAGGTGGTGTTCTCTGCAAACGAGATGTAATAGTCTTGTCAGACAGGTAGGCCATCAAACACAAGGGAGGAAGCAGCCCTGACATGTGATGAAGGCCTGTTGACCAAAAGTAGAACATCAGTTGGAGCTGGCAGCAAAAATTAAAACCTCTAGTTGCAATATCTTCTCTTAGGGTTGCTGGTTGGAGATGTGGGAAATTATATTAGGGAGGCAATGAACAATTCAGCTCTTAAGGGAATAAGGAGACTGCAAATTTAAAAGCTAATTTGGTCACAGCCCTAGTGAAAGCTTGTTCCTTGGGCTCTGTAACTATCTAATAAAATTTAGTGTCCATTTTAAACCAAATTAATTTATTTTTATTTGTTTTACATGAGTTTTTAACAATAAATCATCATAACTTTCATCTAAAACAATAAAAGTAGTACTCCTGCAATCACCTGCTAGAATTGCCATCCAATTTTAATTTCTTATTTTGTTAAAGGAGTTTACATTGACTGCCAACAATTTGTTATTGCCGTCAACTGTAAATACTTTAGAGTACTTGTTGCCTCTATGTCACTAGAGAAAAATCACCAAAATATTTAGCTGGAAAGATGTCAATACTAAAATAGGAGCAAGTGAACCCAGACTGCCCCTGGCAAGCAGTACCATAGGAGCAAACAGAATGTGATCCAAGCTGTAATGGACATAATGACAGAAGGTAAGATGTTGCTCTGGTGAAGGGTTACACTTTGACCGTCTCATGTGAAACACATATTTATCTCTATATAGCTGGCAGAAGAGTAAGCTCCTTGCTGACTCCAGCACTTACTTACCTCCAGTTGATCTCAATGAACGTCTGGCAGATTCATTTCCCATGAAAATGCAAAAAGTTTTTCTTGAAATGTTTTATTTCTCATTGTTTCTCAGCTTGTGCAAGATGATTTAGCTCAGTAATTATATTTGCATCTGTTTTTATTGCATTTGAGGCATCATTAGCCGAGTCGAGGTAGTGAATTAAAGTGCTTGTTACGAAAATTTAATATCCTGAATTTCCCTTTGCATAAAACATGAATTTACATTATGTTTTCAAGGTGCATCTTCTGGATAAAACTACCATTCCTTCATGAGAAAATACATGAGTGTACTACCTGTGTGTGATGCATGAGAACTTCTATGATGTTGCATAAGGCATGGCCTTCACAAAATAATGCAGGGAAAACTGACTCTGTTTCTTCTGAAGATGTAGCAATGTCAATCACAGTTATCTTGATTAGATGGCAAGAAGTATAATTGCTGTTCAAGTGTAATGTCTCCACTGATTGTTGACTATGCAAATGTGAGGGGTTGATAAAACACCCTGGCAGCACTGTCATTAACTCTCTGCAGTTTTTCTGGAATTTTAAACAGGGTATATGGGTATGGATGGTAAATAGTGGTATTGAAGCAAGTTATTCAGCTGTCATGATGCACTTCTAGTATCTTATGCAAGGTAACCAAAACATTATTAAAAGACAGATTTGCAAATCCCACCCTGTGTGGGCTGAGGGAGCAACCCACACTCACTGATTTGCAAGGATTCGACCTTGGATCTTCTTTGCCTGGGTCAAAACTGACCTTGTAAAAGGTCAGAGGGAGCTGTCCAAGGCCCAGAGCTCTAGAATGCATATTACAGGTTGGTCCTGAGAGTAAGGCAACAAACATCTCAGACCTCAGGTTTCTTGCAACTTTTAACAAATCCTCTGTGATCTTTTTCAAATGAGGCTTTTCATACTTCAGCACTCCTGAAGTAATACAGATGTACCAGTAGTCTTCTGTTTACAGTAAAACTGATGCATGGCTTCAGAAGGACAAAAGTTTAAGGTGATTAAATTTCACTTGGGGGTTTGTATCCTGTTTTTAATGAAGAACTGCCCTCCTTGGTTTTGCAGGCTGAAGTCTCAAGTCTCCCTTTAACATACCTGTATAGATTATTTTCCTTTGTTGAGGGTTTGACAGACATCACAAACTAAAAATCCTCCCATCCCTGGGCATGACCTGATTAACTTTAGTTTGAGGTCATTTTTAAGCCTCATTTTACACCGCTTCTTGTTAGTGGTGACAATTCATTATGATAATGAGAGTTAATAAGAGGAACATTTTTCCATTAGCAGTGAGAGATGATCTTTAATTTTCTGTATAGAACCCTTATAAAAAATTTACATTTTCCTTGAATGGCAGGCATCATACAAATAACAATTAAAAAAGAGAGTTTCTGAAGAGAAGTACATTAATATCAGCATCAATGTCAGCCAGAAAATTAAACAAACAATTTGCTCAGTGAAAAGTAAAGCAGAAAGATAATGAATGGTTATACCTTGAAAATAAAAGCATAGTAGAGTTTTGTCAGTACCTTTTATAGATGCCCTTAAAGAATAAGGGAGGGTAGAATGAACTTGGAAGATCTTTCATATGGATACTTAGTACTGAAATGCCCAGCTCTCCGCAAAGAATGGAGCCAGACCTCTGACCTTGCAGATGTCCTTGCACAGAAGAGCTGATCTCCCATCCAGGAGTCTAGTTCTGATTTGCATTTACGTTTCCAATAACTTTATACAACACCTACTGCCCCCAAAAGCCAGGATGGTGTCTGTGGGGGGATTTATCTCACTTAGATCTAGGTGGTTGTAGTATAGACTCCTCTATGGGACCATGAGACCTCTTTGTAACCAGGAGAGATCTGTTCGGTAGAGTTAAAGGAGTGGGGGATGTGATTACTGCAAGGTAGGTGCCCGCATTTGACCAGCTGGGTCACAATCCAGACTCCACTGACTCATCACTGCCTACGAGGGCATTTCAGCAGCTGGTCAACACAGTGCTTCATGGTGCTCTTCCCTCCCTTAGCTTTTTGTGCCCACTTAGCCCCTGATTCTGGAAGTTTGGTGTTTTGGCAGACCAGACCTGCATCATGACACGCAAGGGCTGACATAAAATCCAGAAGTCCTCGAGTAAAATTAATTTCAACTGGATACTTGGGGGATTAAAAACTCTCAGAGTCAATCACTACCAATGTTGTCATTTGTACTGAATGTAGTAATGTTAAACAATTGTTTAAATAATGTTAAATTAATCACAATTGCTTTGTATCTTTTTGGGGCCTATTGAAGAGACAGAAAGGCTCCAGCTGGTTTTAATGAGTAGCAGAGATGCCTTAGACAGACATTAAATGTGGGATTCTTTGTTGTGTGCTGACAGGAGAATCGTGGTTTATGTCTCTGCCATGGGAAGCCTTCTGTTGAAATAAAATTGGGTCCTTTTCAGGGACAGTCAATTACTGATATATGACTCCAGAAAATGTCTGTTGTACCAGTCCTGTCAAACACACATCCTTAGTGGGCTAGTTCAGATCTCATTAGAAAGTATTCCTAAACTCAAGGTGCACAAATGGGAATTTGTGTGTTCTAAAGTTATATAAAGAAGTATATGCCACTTCACGCAGAAACTCCTTCCACTGGAAAGAGGAGACGTACAGACTTTGGTCATGGCTGGATGACTTCCCTGTGAATGTCTGCTGAGGGCTGGTCCTGAGCAGATGACAAGGCATGTCTGATATACTTTTAGGAAAGTGCTATTTTTGCTTATGTTTCCTTTGCAACAATGTAAGAATAAAATGTAACTGGTCAAGACTGTGAGAAGTTACTCTTTAATAGTTTGGAAGCACCTCCTGGATGTAAAATGGACATTTAGATATCCTTAACTTTTTAATTTGACCAGTGGCTCATTCTTCCAGTAAACCTATGTCTCAAGGCAGTGATTTCAATGTTAATTACATTTCTCGTAATTAAAACGGGTGGCTGAATTAGGGGTCTATTACACAGATCATTTCCTGTTCTAAGAGTGATAGATGTATAACTGTGCTGCTGTTCTTCAAGCATCTAACCACAGGCTTGGGATATTTTTTCCTACTCACAGAACGGGGCAAAGATTCATGCAGACTCCTATTCCTGTGAATAAATAGTTTCTCTGCTATCTGAAAATCTAAACCTCTCACAGCCTAAATTTCCTTAAGCATAAAGCCAATTTAAAGCATGGAAGAATATCTCCCAAAACTAATTGGGCCTTCTTAGCCAAGCTTCTAAACCCTCCGCTTTGGAGCTTGCAGAAGATCTTGAGGCAGAGGCATCTTCTAGGTCCGTGCAGCCGTTAATGTGCAACCTTGTGGCCCAGGTGATGCAGACACAGCTAGAAAGCAATAACCTGGAATCTATACTGACTTTTTTATAGTGGGCTGTCACGGAGGTGTCCTGGCATGATGCAACAGTGAGTGAAGGTCTGGGGAGAATCGAATCCCACGGGGGCCTGAGGCCAGCCAGCACCTTGTGTGACTGCTGAGATGCGAGCGCTCAGGTCCTCAGGTGTGCCACACTTCTGAGAGCTGTGGGTCACCTGTCACCCACCAAAAGGTTAAGGAGTCTCCTAGAGCTTCTCAGCATCAGAAAAGGAGCCATTGTGCTAATTTTATGAATGGTGTCTCTCAGATCTATGGCTGCGTTCGGTTCCCTTGCTCTCAAATGTCCAGGTGAAGGGTCCAGATGCCCCATCAGGTATTATGAAAGAGGCTATTTTTTCTTCTGTCTGCCCTTGAGCTGAGACATGTCTAAATGACAAAGAAATACATCCATTATGGTGAATAACACCATAATTTGAAAAGCATTGGGCAGTGGGGTAGCTCTGAAAATCCAAAAGAATAGTGCTCAGAAGATGAAAGGAAAATGACCCTGGCCATTGCTGTCCCTTAAACTGCAAATAAAGTGGCAGGGGTGTTCTTGAATGAAGAATACTGTGTGCAGAAAAGCATGGGTCACGTTTTGAAAACTTGGCTTTTGACAGAATTACACTGCAAAGGTTTGTCCTCTGCAGCTCTCCTTAAAGCCAAAACAGCTTTGGATTTCAAGGAGATATTGTCAGTGGTGTGTGGATGGATTCCTACCCAAAACACAAATTCAAAATGTCTTTGTAGGCAAGTGAGCTAAGAACCAGTTAGAATCAATATTGTTTAAGTCCCATGTTAACGGTCTAAGAAGGCTGAGTAGGCTGACTGTTAATGGGGTCCTTAGACCATTGAATTGAAGGGAAATATGAACACCAGTAACAACAATACAAAGACAAAAGCTGCTAGAAAATTAAAAAAAAAAAAAAGATTTGGTTTGGAGGAAAATAAACAAAATGAACCAGTGAAAATGATTTTTTGTTGAGGCAGGAGGTAGAGGAATATTGAAAATTAATTGTACTGGTTTAAATGTAGAAACAGAAATACATCTGTGGGAATGTTACGAGTAGAGGTGACAGAGTTTGGATCAGGAGGATGGCCCAGATATTTTCTTCCTTTCTATCCTGCTTTCTAGGACTCTGCAACTTTTCAACAAGCTTCTGGTGAAACCTTTGGTCAGCATAAACAGACTGGGCAAAGCAAAGTAATTTGGCTGAGCAGTGTCAGTCTGTGTATCCTGAGCATCACTGTACACAGGACCACGCAGTCAAGACAAGAAAAATTGAAGAAAGAAAATTGAGACATTTAGGAAAATGAGGAACGATATATATTTGTATAAACATATAGATATAGAGATGGATATAAACAAAAATACAGATATAAGAGGAAAATATTAGATGCCAAATTGATATACCTAACTAAGGTGTTGTAAGCAGGGCTGGGTGGAGTTCCAGAGTAGAGGGGCAGTGGCTCAGCTGTGGCATTTCAGACATGACAGTTCACTGCTGTGCAGGCCTCCCAAACAGGGTGAGCAGCAGAGAGATAGGGTGGGAGCACCTTTCATGAACAGCAGCGGTGCCAAGAAGGCCAACACCATCCTNAGGAACAACCAGGGGACATATCATCGCGGGATATAGGAAGGGGGTACATGGAACGAACCAACTGGGATACAAAATGCGAACTGAATATGAAATATAAATGCAAACAAAAAGGCACCGCTACAGGTCCCTCATGTAAAGAAAGACATTGAGGTTCTGGAGCATGTCCAGAGGAAGGCAGTGGAGCTGGCAAAGGATCTGGAGCACAAGTCTGAGGAGCCACTGAGGGAGCTGGGTGTGTTTAGCCCGGAGAAAAGGAGGCTCACAGGACATTATCACTCTCTACAACTCCCTGAAAGGAGGTTGTAGCTAGGTGGGCGTTGGTGTCTCAGGCAAAATAATGTGGTAAATTCACAAAGTATGAATAAGCAGAGCTGTCAGTACAGTTTGGCAATCAGAAATTGCTGCAGAACTGAATGTGTTGCTCACTACTGAAAATCAGCAGGTGAGATACTAATTGGCATCACTTCCTTCTCTCATAATTTATGTTGTTTTTTGCAGGTGTTAAATATTATTTTGGGTCCAGTGAGCGGAAAACTGTGATTCAACATTGTGTTTGACCATTTTGCCCCATTCTGTATGAGGACATAAGAAAAATGGTAGCAGAGAATTAGGACCTGAAGGTGTTGGTTTGTTTTTAATGCTCTGAGCACAAAGCTGGTTAAGCTGTTCCTTAAATTAAACACAAGGAAAATGATACTTTATGGACTAGAATTTCTGCAGGGGTTAATTAATGTAGCATCAGTCAATGCAACAGAGCTACGCCCATTTGCAGCAATCAGTGATATACAGAAATTTGCATTGGCTTGAAACATCGTCCTAATTTCCCTTGCACACCTTCCCCACATGTCAAAGCAATATGTATTTTTGCTCTTCATGTTTGGACTGTTTGTTAATGAGATAGGAGACAGGCAGTGCATGAGTTTTTAAGTGTCACCATTTTAAACAAAACTGTAGTTACTGTAGCAAATTGCTGATGATAACACTTGCCTGATTCCATCATAAGGTAGTGCTGTCTCCAGCTGTGTTATGTGGCCAGAGGAGATAAAGAGAGCTTGGAGTTCACACGGGTGGAGGGCATCAGTGAATTGCCAGACTATTTTGCACACTGGACAGCATTCATCAGCCTTAGAAAGGCACTCACAGTTATGTCAGGCATTACATGAACAAATAGAGCATTTTTGGCCTGAGAGAATGCAAACATTATGCAGTTTGGTCAAGTGGGCAGAGTATGGGTCTCCAATTCAAAGAATGGAATTTGCTTGCCTGCTGTGTGACCTTGAATAAATTGATTTGCCTCTCAGTGCCTTAGTTATCGCATCTGTAGAATTGTGGCTGTGTTGCTGATCTCCACTGAAAAATATTTCGGGATAATTTGCTAGGAAAAAATCCCAGCGATGCCTACTTCATGATCTCTAGCAGAACCTAGTGAGAGCACTTTAAATTTTAGTGCTAAGCTCATAGTAGATGAATCCCTTACATTAAAGTGACTCACCATCTTGATCTGAGGTTCTGGCTCACAACACTTACCACTCTTGACAAGATATTTTCTATTGCTTCCTGAAAAATTAATGGAGATATAGCTGTTCTACATTGTTCCTGCATCATGAATAAATTGCTTGCTGACTAACTTTCCCACTCCAAATATCACGTCCTCTTCTAGGATTTGTGGTCTTGCCCTTTAAACATTTTTTAAGTAATTCACTGAATTTACACAAAGAATGTTCTTTGTTTCTCCAAATGATCACAGAACCATTAACACAAAACATTTGTAGTTGTTTTGGATTTGGGAAGTCACATGTACCAAAAAATGAGATACAGCACAGTCCCACAGGAAGACTCATAGTGATACTCTTTGTAAATAAGAGGGTACGGATGGGGATCTTTGAAAACATCCCCTAAGGTGAATTCCATATGTTTCAGAATAGCAGGTTTTTATATGAAAGTCTAGTGTTTGGTCTTACTTCCAAAGTAACTTTGAAGTACCCAAAAAATTCACTGCTTTAATGAATCAATCATCTTGGGGGAGGGGGAAGTGTTATAATCTCCCAAACCATCCCTTTTAGGGCTGACATTTAGTTCCCTAAACACCTTCAAACAACTAATTTGGCCAACTAGTACATGATAGCATCACCCAAAGTGATATCTGAAGAAGGTTTGTGGTGGATTTACAGGAGAGTGCTCCTTCCTCTACTTCAGTTAATGATGACTCCAAAAGCTTTTTTTTGGTTTTGTTGGCAGGCTATTGACAGGCCATGCCCAGGGAAAGAGAGACTTGGGGCAACTTCTTGAAAACTCATAGGAAGAGTTTATTGTAGTATAAACTACCAGAATTTGGAAATGTCAGCCGCTTTTAAAGATTTGAGTATCTGCCTGCTGTTTGTGGAATTCAACCTTTATCAACTGAAGGAAATAATTTTTAACTGTAGAGGAAAAAAGCGGCAGAAATAATCTCAAGGTAACATATTTAAAGTGTCTGAGCTGATGCTGTTTTCAGTGCCTTGGTGAGAGACCACATTTAATTGCAATGCAGTGCCTACAGAGCCCTGCAGTCCCATAGGCTTTTACAGCAGTTTCACTGGGATGGCAGAAAGATTTCAGGCTTCTCAGGTTTATGTCACACAGTCTGTGGATATTTTCTTTGACAGTGGAGCAAGCTGGAGGCAGCCTTGGCTGCAGCTCATCTAGAGATGATTGCATTATCTGCTCTGGGCCACCCTGTATTGGATAATAACATTTGGCCACTCATAAATAAACATCACGTGGCACCATTAGTCCAAAATTAAAGATGTTAATAAACTGTTCTGTGAAAGGGAACCTACTATGGCTATAAAATACTCAGGTGAATTGCCATGATTTACCACCATAAAGGTACACTCTATGTTTATGATGCCACAGGGACAAAACATCCTTAAACTGCCCGTGAGTTCTGTAATTCCTATGGACTCAAGCAATCCTTGCAGCATCTAATATATTATTCTGGGGTTTTTTTGAGTATTTTCTATTCTTCCCTATTTTGTATAAAAAGACTGTCTGCATGAAGAAGTGGACTTTTTATTGTTGTAATCATATCTGTGCAAATAAAAAAAGTATTTACCTGATTATAAACAAGGTCTTGCATAATCTTCATCATTCATCAGCCCAAGCAGTTCCATAAACATATAAACGTCAAAATGACCTTTCTTTAGCTTCATTTTAGAGTTAAATCTGCATTACCCTGAAGAATAGACCTCTTCTTGGAAAATCTAGGATAACAGTGTGCTTGCAAGGGTGAAAGTCATCTGTAATGTGAGATGAATGCAGAGTGCAGGTGCTACTGAGAACCTCGGAACTGAGGTCAAAAGTGCAGCTCTCTTATTGACCCTTCCAGGTACGGGAAGGTGTTATAAGTTTGCCCTGGAAAACTCCTCGCATAGGAGAGGTGCTCGTGCCCTGTGATCAGCTTCATGGGTCTCCTCTGGACTTGTTCCCACAGGTCCATGTCCTTCTTGTGCTGGGAGTCCCAGAACTGGATGCAGCACACGAAGTAGGGTCTCACCACAGCAGAGTGGAAGGGCAGAATCACCTCACACGATCTGCTGCATATGTTTATTTTGATGCAGCCCAGGACACATTTGGATTTCTGGGCTGCAAGTGCACATCGCCAAGTCATAATAAGCTTTTTGTCCACAAAGTGAACTTCTCTCCCATGCTAATCTTGATCCATTTCCCATCCAGCCTGTACTTGTGCTTAAACGTAGATTTATAGAATACATGTGTATACAGTACATGTAGATATATACTGTATATATGCATATATGTATATTTTACCCCAGTTCATTAAAAGAAAAATTGTTTCATGCTGGTTTCACCTGTCCTGGATGATGCTGTTTTCCCACACAGATATTTGACATTGAGCTGTTTTACCATACAGAGACTGGCACTAACAGAAAACCTCCTTCCGTGAAGAAACTGCATGAAATAAAACAAGCTCCTTTCACAGAGATCTATCTCCAGTGTAGGTGAATTTAGGTCAGGATATATTTTGGTGAATGAAGCCTTTTATTTGTGAACTGAATGGGCGTGGTTTTGCTCTTCTTCCACAAGAGGGCAGCAAAGTAAAATGGTTGTCAAAACCCGAGACAAAAACATTCAAGGACGTTTAAGCATTTAAGTTTCCTACTGTGTTTAATAAGATTCCCAAAATACCATTGTGTGGGAACTAGGCGAGCTTGTAGAAAGCCACCTGGTGAGAGAAAGAGATTTTTATTTTTTTTTCAAAAGCTCTCTAAGCTTCCCAACCTATTGATAGCTTAATGAATTATTTGCTATTACCTTCAAATATGCTCCCCGATCATGTGATAACAGCACAGCAGCTGAGCAAGGTCTCTTGGGCTTCAGCATCCTCACCTCTAGTGTTAATTTCTCTATTGTCTCAGATTTAAGTGCGTTACCTCAAACCCCTCCTTCCCTTTCTAAACCACTCTTTGCCTGCGGAAGCGCTGACACAAATAGGAAGGGCTACACTTGAAGAACGACCTGGTGGCAACAAAACTATCTCGCTCTGGGATATTTTATCCCCAAATCCGACCTAAGTTATAAAGGAATTCTGATTGGGTGTGTGGGGGTTGGGGGGAGTGGAGGTTTGGGGCGTGTTTTTTGGCAGCTTTACCCAGAGCTATTCAAGCAGGAATCAGGGTGTTATAGCTGGTTCGAGTTGCTGGGGGAGTGAGCCACAGTGGCTGTGCTGAATGCAAATAGAGATTTAATCAAAGTGGTTCTGTGCAACAAACTGCATTTTCATTCGTGTGTTCTGCAGTCCTTGCAGGCAACCAGGGCACGAGGATGCTAATTACCTTTAAAATATACAGGTGATTTCCCCCCATTTTAAATGTTTCAGCTTCTAAATAAATGACAAACAGAAAGTAGAGGGGGGAAAAAAAAACAACAAAAAATTATCATAGGAAAGTGAAGGCATCTTTCCAAGGGGTGTATTAGATCTTGGATTTGGATCCAAAATTCAGTCAATTTTTAGCCTGAGGATTGTGGTATTTTCTGTTACCACCACTGCCATATCGTACCTGACAGAAAGTGTGCTCTGGGTGACACCACAACACAAGTGAGAGGGACAAGGACACAGGAACAAGTTTGTTCATTCTGAGCGGATCTCATTCCGTGCTGGTGTCTTCTAGTGAATGCAGTAGAATGAGAGGTGAATTGCAGCAAGACACAAGTACAGCCAAAACTGTTACAATTTAGCTGAGGCTGAGGATGGAGAGAAACTACCCCCTTTTAAAATTATGTCCCAGGGCTACTAGGTCTGGGTGCAAGACCTGGTCATCCCTCCACCATGTGCCTGATTGCCAGGAAACAAACCCTGAGCATCTGCCCCAAAGGAAGCACCAACATGCTCCAGCCTGCTGCTCAGATGGAGAAGTGGACTGTCCCCACTGCCATCTGAGGTGGATGTGTCCGTACAGAGCTGCTGTCCCAACTGACACAACCTTGGCTGCTTGGAAGGTTGCTCTAAAAGAGAATTGTTACCTCTGTGTGCCTCTGTCCCCACCTTTTATTTTTTGCTGCAAACTGACCTATTTCTTTTTTCCGAGTGAAGATGTCATCTTCAGATTCAAACTAAAAGTGATAACTGACCTGTGTGCCCTGTCCGCTGCTGCTCACAGACTGATGCATCCCAGCATTCACTGCAGAGCATCCCACTACTTGCACCTCTGTGAGCAGCAGGCTGGGTCTTATCTGGGACCTGCCTGCAGCTGTGGAAGCTTCCCTAGCACATCTGCCTGACACCAGGGCACCATGTCTCTCTGTGGTCTTCGGGTCATGCTTCTGCTATGGCTTTTTAGGGTGAGGGGCATGGTCCTGTCCCTTCAGGGCTGCAAGAATCAACCCTAGATCTATTCCAGGGCAGGAAAGGCCCTGGCCCAGCCCTGGTTAAGACCAAAAATGAAAGCCATGTAGGATACAACTATGAACCAAAGTGTAACATTTTAAAGCAAGGGAAAATGAAATCTTTTCTGTGTTAGACTGAACATCTAAAATAGTAAGTACCATTCAGCTCTCCAGAGCTCTAGCAGATGGATGAACTGGGACTGTTTTTTTAAGCCAATGTGCATCTCTCCAACTAAAATGCCACTCTCCATTATTCTGAGTTGGAAGAATAATGAAAGAATCAATCAAATCCTCTAACAGTGACAGAAAACAGAAAAAAATCCATGAGTCTCTTCTGAGGCTCTAAGAAGATTAAACTCCTCAGGAAGGAACTCTTCTATAAGGGTTTGTTTATGGTGGGAAAGAAAAGTTTGATAGATGTGTATGGTCAGTTCAAAATAGCAGCTTTAAAAACCTTGTATGTGGTGTGAAGTGAAACAACCCTGTTCTTTGGATCTGTGTTAGGATCAACAACCTGAAATGCAATTTTTACACTGATACAAACAAGCCAAGAAGCAGCAGAAAAATCCATTTGATGCCTAGTGCTCTTCACTTCCTTCCATATTCAGCCCATTTGTTTCTTTGGTAGCAAACTCCTCAAGGCTGCCATTATAGACACACTTACAAAAGCAGTTAATAAGCAATTAATGCAACTCAAGACCACTCAGGAAGCCCTGTGTAGTCCCACCGTGTGAGATCTGTGTGCAGTGATGAATTGAGGAGAACCAAGGAGGCTCCCCTTCCGTCAGTGATGCCTTCTGAGGTGTCAGCACCCCACATGAATCTGTAGTAGTGCAAAAGCACAGCTGAATTATTCCCCTCATCCACAGTGTAACTGCACCTGGACCTGCACCTGATAACATTTGCAGGGGCACTGAAGAGATAACAAACTCCTTTTACTCAGTGTGGAGTGGGGTTTCAATTTTGGCTAGAAAGTATTACAGATCAAGGAGCATCTGGCGTGATATAAAACTAAGTGTAGAATGAATGAGGCATTTCCTTGTATTTTGCTCACGTAAGAATGTTTTGGAGAATATAAGGCACAGGGTAGAATTTTCAGTATTTTCTGGGCTGGTTTTCAGGCTATGTTCTCCTGATAAAAGACAACAAAAGTCCCAGAATTCTGTGGATTACAATGTCACGAAGGTAGTTTTAAACATTAAGGGGAGTGATGATTTGTCTGTGCAGCTGGAACATGGTGGTGTTGACTAGTGCAGCATCTTGTGTGACATTGACAGGTACATACACACTGGATAGCTGTAGTGCTATGAAGTCCAGGGGTTACTGAGATCTATCAGAGAGATGTTCTGGATGTTATTCTCAGTGTTACTTCCATTTAGGTATTCCTAGCACATCTGGCTGCTGTATAGGACAAAAATGACTACAAAAATCTTTGATCTGAGCTGAAGGAAAACAAAGGAAATACTGGGGATTGCCAGAAGAAATTAGGTTAGAAAAGTTAATCTGTTTTCTGCCACCCTCCTTTTCATTTCAAATTCTATCTCATTCAATGCATTGAGTCATAAATTGATTTGTGTTGGAAGGGACCCTTAAAAATCATCTCATCCAATCTCACTGCCAAACCTCAAGGTTAGTTTGGGTCTTACAGCTGACCTGAAAACCTCAGATGTTGTACGTCCTTTTGGGAAACTAATGTGATCTTTGAGTAAAGACAGATGATTTCCAAGCACTTTAATTTGCATTCTAAACTTTTGGCTCAGCTATAAATACAATGGCATTATATTTTTGGACATATCTGCATTTCTTGTTCAAAGCAGAGGGTAATGAGCATGAGCAGAGCATCTGATAGTTGTTTACTAGAGGCCCACATGAGCTGAGAGCTCCTTTTAAAAGTGATGCACTGTAGAGGAATGAAAACAGCAGATCTTTCTGCACATTAGCATTCTGTGCTGGTAAAAGACTGAGTACTTTTTAAGGGTGTCACAGGAAAGCAAGAAAGAGAGAAAGTTGTTCATAGCTACCTAAACAATGATTACATGGTAAATGGATCCCTCAGAAAATACTGGAATGATTTCTAATGCTTGTGGTTTTCCTCTGCATGCAGCCTGACAGATTTGTAGATGAATTAGACTGCAGCAGTCAGCAGATGTGATTGTTTTCCAGAACCACTTTTTAAGGCAATCCTACTGAATTCCTCTGATTTTTTTCAAGCACTCTACCTCCAAAAGGAGTTTATATTGTTTCTTTTTTTCCCCACCATCCTCAACACATTACAGATTTTTGTGTTTATTGACTTATAAATGGAGTGAGACATAAGAGCACCTTGGTTTCATGGCTGCTTGTTTCAGATAAGCAGGTCCGAGCCTGTGTTTGCCCATGTGTTTCAGTGGGGTTCTCCTGTAACCCTCCCTGGAGACAGATTTGGCCCGTAGAAGAATCAAGGTGATGATATTTTTATAGATATTTTCAGATGTTTATTCCTCCAGCCGCACATGGCTGAAGCCAGGCACGGACTACCACAAAACCTGCCCCACAATCCTGTGAACACCCACCTAAGTACAGGATTCTCCCGCCGGGTACATTTGAAGTGGCCAATAGGGGACAGGACTGGGGTACATGTGACCAGGGAACAGGGAAAACCCCTATGTCCCAGGGTAGGCTCCCATCCCAGGGCCCATCCCCCAGGGGTGGGAGCCCCAACACCCATGGGTATGTTCTGCATGCAGTTTTGCATCCTTTCTATTTCTGTACCTGTGATTCTTTATAACTTCCATCATTTTCATCCCAGAATTATAGAATATGCTGACTTGGAAGGGACCCACCAGGGTCAAGTCCAACTCCTGGCCCTGCACAGGACACCCCAAGAATCCCACCATGTGCCTGAGAGCATTGTCCAAACCCTTCTTGAANGTCCAACCCCTGCTTGAAGTCTGACAGCCTGGTGCTGTGACCACGTCCCTGGGGAGCCTGTTCCAGTGCCCAAGCACCCTCTGGGTGAAGAACCTTTTCCTAGTATCCAACTGAAACCTGCCCTGAAACAACTCCAGGCCATTCCTTTGGGTCAGGTCTCTGGACACCAGAGAGAAGAGGTCAGTGCCTACCCCTCCTCTTCC
>VYZQ01007646.1:51891-68821 GCA_013400655.1 Mystacornis crossleyi | reverse complement strand
TTTTATAGAGTCCCTACTGGAGCATTTTAAGCTGCGCAAATATTTCTCAGGAATGACACAAGTACAGTTGTCCTGACTCAGGGCAGTGTGATAGTCTAGATGATCTCATGTTTACTTCCAGTCCTGTTTTGTTGGATTTCTGTAATACATACATCTATAAATAGCTCCAGGATTATTACTGTTGAAAGAGAAAAAAAACCAATCTTCTCTTTCTCTATTATTTTTTCCCTTTTACTTTTCTATCTGCTTATTTAACTGTGCAAAATAAAGAGTGTAAAACTGTGATTATGAATCATCGCTTACTCTTACTGCTTGGGATATGCTTTTGGTGCAATTCTTACTCGTGCAGAACATTTGCTGATCTCATTTGTGCATGCACAAGACCACTGGGAGTATAAAGAGACATTTGGGGAAATAGAGACACTACAGAGGAAAATCTTGCCTGCTTTCCTCAGTGTACCCCTTCAGTGGAAGTTTTATGTGAATAAGGTGAGGAAAGCTTGCCCTCAGTGTGGGCTGACTGCTTTCAAGGAAAATTATCATCTATCTGCATTATTTAGACAGCATCTGGGAAACTCACTGGAGCCTCAGGCTTCCATTGTGCTAGACATTGTGTATATGGGTAATTAATGGTGGGCCTCCTTCTGTTTTGTTTAATGTATATGTTGTACATATGCAATGACTTGAGGAAGATTGCCATTGTGGGGAGTCAAATGCAATTCTCCAGTCCTGTGAACAGTGTAGCTGACGACCAGCGGCTTTGGCTCACCCATTTCCTAGCTAATGGACACTGCAGGCATGCTCAGCAAGAACTAAAAAACTAAAAAGTGCCAACCTTCCATATTTTGATGGGCTGGTATGCATGGGGGGGAAGCACAAAGGCAACATATGTCCTGAGGGAAGAGGTGGAGGATTTTTTTTTTTAATATATCTTTGGAAGCACATTTTTTCAAATATGCAGATTAAGTGCAACTATTAATTTCAAGAAAGTTAAGCATCACAATAAGATGAGTACAAAACTCTTGGCACCAGAAACATATGCAGTTTCATGTGCCTATGAGAGAGGTTGAATAAAACTTCCTCTCAGGTTTTGGGCATCATGACTCAAAAACCCCACCCATGGTAGAGACTTTCTCATGGTTTCTGGGGCATAAGAAAGAGGAGTGGGCATCTCCAAGATACTTCTTGTATCAAGCACTACCATGGTTGGAGGCAATCTGCATGTTTAATTATTATTAGAAAAATAACTTGTTTAAAAGAACTTCTTGAAAAAAATTGATGTCAAATAGATTCCACAAAAAAGAAAAAGGAAAGATTCATGCCTGTTCTGCTGAGTGCTTGTGGATGCAAAATGAAATGGTCACTTAATGCTTGTTAAATATTCATGTGAACATGACACATTCATTACTTAAGTGTGAGACCACAAAATCAAATACAAGGGAAGAGCGTGCTTTCAGTTAAGCTGCTGATTAAGCAAGGGAACAGCATATGTAACAGAAGAGAATGAGGTAATCATGGCACATGAACATGTTTTTAATTTCATCTGTTGCATTTAATCATACAATAAGGGAATGTTTCTGGGTGCCTCACTTCATTCCTACACACTTCTTTTTAGAGAGACTCTTTGCTGACTTGTAAAAACTTTCAAGGTTACAGAAGTAGATTTTTAAAAGATGAATAACTCCAAATGCAGACATTGCAAGAGCTGCTGTCACCTCTTGAATGCAGCTGGTATGGAAGTGGATCAGTGAGATAAGACTCAGTTCACCACCTCGCAGTGACCAAACCAAAGCAAACCCTTTCTTCAGTTGGCATTGTATAAGAACCTGAAAGATGCCTCAGAAATGAAGCCTCCTAGCGTTATCTTTTTCTTACATCCTCCAGTGAGCTGAAAGGACCTTTCATTTCTGGTACAAAGTGATTTGAGTTTGTTTGCTAACAAAAACCTCTGTCCCAGCTAAACTGGACTTGGTGAGAGATCCCCGGGCTTCACTGCAGTTTGGTTGGTTGGTTACCCTTGCCAGCATTTATTTACAGAAGTTTCCTCTGCAACTACTTCCTGAGAAGGTGTCCTTCTTTGTAATAAAATTACCTTTTTGCTTTGTTTAGAAATTGATAAACATAACCAGTGTTCTAAAAACATAACTATGACACCAGTATATGTTACACAGATACAATTTATAGACTGTGGAAAGATCAGATAGTTTTAAAGTCAGTGGCTGGCTGTAAAGTTGTTAATTGAACATTTGCTGAAAATACCTATGGGGAAGTGATCTTGTTATTCTTGCGGGATAATCAAGTTTAAAGACAACAGTTGTTGGCTATATTTAAAGAAATATCTACAAGTTAAAAATCACAGTCCCCAGAGCATTCACACTTGAAGACATCCTTACATTACCAATCCTTTGGGCAGGTAATACTGAAATAATTTTACAACAAAATTTAATGACTTGTTGATTTAGTGGTTTTTTTTTTACTTTCAGATGGGGAAAACAAGTTGTGGGTTTTCCTGTTTCTCACTTTTGAAGACTCTCTGTAATTAATTTTTATTTTCCTTTTTCCAAGTGCATGTTCAACTTTGTAAGCACACTGCACACACATATCAAATTAATATATTACTTTAAACACTGCCTCCACTTGGATTTTAATATTCTGAAAAACCTGAAAATCTTACAAACCAGTCACTGACTCACAGGATTACAATGTAAGTTTGGAAGGGATCACTTGAAGTCATCTAGACCAATCTCCCTGTTCAAACAGGGTCCCTTAGAGAATGTTGCTCAAGGTTGTGTCCAGATGTCTTGTGACTATCTGCTGGAAAGGAGACTCCACAACCTCTCTAAGCAACCTCTTCAAGTACTTTGTCACCTGCACAGTAAAGAAGTTCTTGCCTATCTTCAGGTGGAACTTCCTGCATTTCAGGAGTCCTGTGTTTCAGTTCCCTCTAAATTGTTTCGGCAAGACTGAAGAGTGCACATCAATTGTCAAGGCTCCCTTCTATTTGAAAATGACCTCACAAAACTGATAATATTTTGTCTCAAGTTCATTAGTTTCAGTAAATTAATTTCTGTCCCTCATTATAAACTTTAAGTGCTGAATAGATGTCCTAGTTTTTCTTGCAGGTGCTGAGGAGGGGGCGGAGCTAGGTTGCTATTGCATACCATGCACATCATCTCCGGGGAGAGTGGCTTGCAGGGGAAGAAAAAGGGAACACACTCTAGAAGCGGGGCCATTTTGTCCATTTCTTCCTCACGGAAGTTGCCAGGACCATCCCTGCAGACTTTGTTCCTCTCTCGTCGTTGCCCATCCCTTCCCATCCCTCGGGAAGAATGCCACTCCGGGCAGCAGGCACAGCTGAGCCCAGCGGAGTGCACACGCTGCAGCCCCGGGGCACGAAGCAGCCGCAGGGAACAGAGCAGCGGAGGCGAGGCAAGCCTGAGCTGAGCCCAAGCCCAGCCAAGCTGAGTGGAGAGGAGCCGAGCTGAAGACTGCCGACCACGGCCGAGGCCAGCAGCCCAGGACGTGGGTGGCACAGTGCAGACGATCCGGCTCTCTGGGTGTTTGTCCATCGCTGGTTTTCGTTGTCTCGGGCTCCGGGACAGGGAACGCCAGCTGTAGAGAGTGCCTGCCATCTTGTCTGTGTCTCGGCAGCCACGCAGAACTGAGTCGAGGTGGTGAACACCTCTGTGTGTAAAGTACCTTGGCCTTTGTATACTTTTGTTATTAATGCTGTTGTTGCTATTGTGCAATTCTTATTCCATGGCTGTTTGTTTTCGTTAAATTGTTATCTCAATCCACGGTCTCTTTGTTCCTCTCTCACTGGACAGGAGGCAGGGGGAAGGGGAGCACCTTACTTGGAGTTTAATTCCTTCCTGGTTTTAAACCACCACAGTAGACCAGGGTCTATTGCAGAAATGCAGCAGCTATGCTGTGCATTTCCAGAGGAGATGTTGTCGCTGAAGAAAACCATCACAGTCGGCAAGATGTATTTTCTCTCAACAACCTCATTCTAATTTAATGTTTTTCTTGGTTAAATGTTATACTTTCTTGCAGGCTTAACAAGTCACTTAAGAATAGATATTCATAATTTAAGTTGTATTTGTTATAGCAGCCTGAATTTTAAAGCCAGCTATGAAGGTTTCAGATCTGATGTCCTCTGTAGCACAAACAACTTGTGATCAAACTCAATCATGATATTTAAGTCTTCCTATACAGGCCTTGAGTAATATATATACCCATAAGTAATGGGATAAGTGAAGAGATGCTGTAAACTTGGCTGGATTGACTGTCCCTGCGTGTTTGGTGAGGTGGTGTTCATCTCAGCTAGCCACAGCTGCCTAAAAGTTCAATGACTTACGCGTTTGAGCCTCTAGAGTTCCTCCAAAGTAATGAAAGGAGGGTTATTAATCCTTTCTTCAGGTAGTTCCGAAGTTTAACATGAAGCATAGTGTATCTGGTTGATGTGTCTTTTAATAATGGAGGAGATCACGTGTTGCCATAGTATGGAAGTGTTGACTTCTACAGTTGCAATTACTACTTCAAATTTTTTTACAAAGAATTAAGGCATTAACTTTGTACCACGAAGTTTATGTCCAGACAGATGTCACTCCCTCTCAGTATGCCACACTGCATCTTCTTGCCAGTTAGAGCATTTTTGGAGCTTCTGTAGCACACAACCCTGATGGACTCAACATTGTGTGCTCTGCTCACTTAACAAAAGCATTCAGCTTAATTTGAAAGACTTTTATGTTTATTTGTATACAGTTTTTGTGTCAGCAATCACAAAACAATTGATTAAAAAAGGTGTGACATATTTCCATTAGAAAATAACTTTCATCCATTTTCTGTAAAAGGACTCTAGAGAACTAGCTAACCCTTGCTCCCTCTCTTTTACAAGGCCAACATGAATATATTTGATTGCTTTCCTGCCTGAATACAATGTGACCACTCTGGAATTTATTGAAAATTTTCAGGAAACATTTTAGGCATTATGGAGCACAACACAGATGATTTTCCTGAAAATCAGGAAACTGGAAGACATTTGGACTTTAGGGTTACTCACTGCTCTCCAAGTGCTGTGTAACAGCTGTGGGACAGATGCTTAGCCAGCAAGGAAAGCCGGGGAGAGCAAAATACAGACATTTCATTTTTTCTTTCTCCCTTCTCACAGATGGTTTGTTGATGATGGTAGGGAAAGAAGGAAGACACCAGCTGTTGGTCATTGTTTTAGAAAGGGTAGAATTACAGGCTATTTAGATGGATTGAAAACAGAAGCCCACAATATCCTTGATGGTGAAGATGCTGAGGGGTAGGGATATTGTTCATCAGTGCTTTATTTATAACCTATCCATTTTATCCCTTTTCATCTTTATTGATCTTCACATTCTGTGTGAATATCAGCAACAATTAGGTTAGATTAGGTGATTTTTTGACTCCTGCATTCTCCCATCACCAGTATCTGTCCTACCCCACGTTTGCCTCTTCGTTCCCAATCTGTCAGATCTCATGCACACTTGCTCCTGCCTGACTTCTCTTCATTTGGCCCACATTGTACTTATTTTTGCTGCAGGCTCTTCTGCTCCATGAACTGATAAATTAGAGAGTTACGTGTTGGATCAGAGAGAAAAGGCTGAAGGCCTGTAAGGTAGTGAGTCACCAAAGATACTTTGCACCCTTAGGTGTGTGGGGTATATGTCCGTGTTGCAGGACAGCGTGAGGGCTGTTCCCTCACAACATGACCTGATGCACCAGTCTGATTCCCCATCGCATTATCAGCCATTATTTCTGTCTTATCCGCAGACACTGACTAATACCAAGAGATATGCATCTCTCAATTTTCTTTTCTCTTCAGCTTCACCTCTGCTTCCCTTCAGCAGCTTACTGAGTTCTACCAGGTTACTGAGTCCCAAACAGTTTCTTCAAACTTCAGGTTTGACTCCATACAGAAATGAGACCTAAACATTGAGTGTGCCTTTTCCTGCTCCATGGTTTCCATCTGAAACCCTGGCCCTGGAGATTGGAGAGGACTAAGGGATCAGGATCCCTTGGCTGGCTGCCTGCAATCTCATATAGCTTCTCAGATCCAAACCAAACTTATTTTTTATATGCTTCCTCCTCTCCGAACTACAAGATGAGGTGAGACGTGCAGAGAGTCTGTCTTTATCATCTTTCCCTTTAAAAACATGCCAGGAAAGAAAACAAGGAGTGGAAAATTAGTGTCTTTCTCTGGTGTGCCTGGAAAAGAGACTGGAGGAAGAGGGGTAACTGTGGATGGTGTGTGTATGTGTGTGCCACAGACAGCTCTGTCCTTCCATGCCAGTGATGACTGCCCAGGGAGGGACCAGAAAAGAATTCCAACTCTTACACAGCAAATCCCTGGGGACCAGAATACAGGAAAATAAGCAGGACACTGTCAGAATAGGTTTCCCATTAAAAATCTTGAAAATTTCATCATGGCCTCAAGCTTCTTGACTCACTCTGAGACTTGTTTTGTACTTACTGAAATCAAAAAACCCAAAACAAAAACAAAAAGACCACAAGGGCTAGCAAAGTTATGCAATCTTATTTACAAATAATATAGCCAAAGTCTGGTTTCCCCAAACACAACAAGGAAAAGCTCCCTGCTGTTCTTCTTGTGCCTTATTTATGCAGATGTACATAACCCCTGCTAACTATTTCTTCATCTGCTGTGTTTGCAATATATCCCAGGGAAACTGCTTGGTTTGTATAGTCCAAAACAGAGTAATATGTGTTTGTAGTGTGGTAGCTTTCACTGCTTCTCTCTTTCTCTATGGAGAGCTTAATTTGGTCTGACTACAGCAGCCTTAAGAAGACCAGTTCTCACCCCTTCCAGAGTAAAACCATGGATCACATTAACCAACAGAGCGCTATTTTACACTAAGAAATTAACCATCAACCATTGCCTACCCATTTTTTAGACCCACTACACTCAGTCCTGCAAGTGTAATCTCTGTTTTCCTCCCAAAACAGCTTTCAATTGGCAATATTTATACCCATATAATTTCTATTTAGCTACAGTTGTCTAAATCACTTCCTGTTTGTAGTCTGTCCTCGTAATGTCTCTCCTTTTGCCATTTGCAGAATTTAGAGATATTATTACAGCTTACTGCCTTTTTTTTTTTGTCATGTCATAGTTAAAGGGACTGAACAACAGCGTCTAAAGCATGAAAGAATCTTTGTAGCAGCACTCTGGTGATACTTGGTAAATTTTAGTTAACAATTGCACATTAAATTTCTGAGTTCTGCTGTTTAGTCTCATTTATTATATGTTGTGTTGGTTTTGTTCTGGTGTAACATTTAATCAGAGTGTCATGTGGTATCAGTGCTTAACAGAAGTCTGAAAGGCATTGTTTTGTCAACATAGTTACCTTTATTAAAGAAATCAAATGATCAAAATTCTTATCTCATAAAAGTACTATGCAGTTTGTTTAACTTCACCTGTTTTGCATAAAGTCATGTTGACTGGCAGTAATAACATTACCATTTTCTATTTCCTTATGGACAGAGTCCCATATCAGCTGTTCCATTCTTTCACACGGAACCAAGGTCAAGTTAACTCATCTACAGTTACCGTGGTCATCCTGTTTACGTTGTTGAAATATCAACACAGCATTAGATTTTTCCAGGCCTCTTGGACTTCTCCAGTATGCCAAAGCTTTTTGCCAATGCACAGCAGTACAAATTCTTTTTAAAATCTTTTAATCAAATTATCTGTTCCTGCCAATTAAAAAAAAAATTAAGAGATGTTCTTTACCATCTGTTTTGGAGAATATCAGAATAGATGATAGTTTGGCAACGCAGACACTGTTTTTCTTTCTAAATGCAAAGCAGAAATATTCATTGAGTGCTTTTTCTTTTCCCTGATTAGTGATGGAACTATGTCACCACTAAGATTTCTATTGTGCTAAATAGTCTTTCAGAAATTTAGAATAAAATAAGAACATTTTCTTGTTGTCTTTATCCCTACATTTTCATAGATATATTTAGTTTGCATACCAATATACTGCCTTTATTAATGTATGAAATTACAACCATTATCTATAATTGTCTTTTAAGCATTGTATTAGCATGTATATACACATATATATGTGCATAATATACTGTGCTGCCGTATGCAGTAATTATAATACACATACTAATCACCACTGAATTCTGTGTGCACATCTTTAATTAAATCATTACTGTGTACTTCTTGGCATGTATTTTTATGTTTAGTGAGCAATCATTTTCACAAGTCAGAATGAAGGATAATGCAGTATTATAACATGCTTTTCTCTGGGATAGAGATTTCAGTCTTTAAGTTTTATAGGATTTAGGTCATTGTAGGGAATGTGGAACAAGAGTTTAGCACATATCATTCTGTTAGAAGCCCTTTTTTATGGAGGCAATGTTTCTTTCTTTATAGATATTTATTCTTGGTCACAAAAGTTACATGGAGTGGAAATCATCTCACCTTACTTGATAACATAGATATCCACATCTAAGACAGTGATTCCTCAGGGTGACCATGACTCTGTCCACAAAGACAAACAGACATTTTAGAGCTCAATGAACCTGACCTATTTTAGATGCCTACATTAGGATGGTATGAATCATGCCTTAAAGTGCTTTTTCTTTCTCCATTTTTTCCCCCCACAGACAATAAAAGGAGCCCATGGTGATTAGTCCTGATCCAGTTCTTTTGCACAGCAGACTTCTACATTTGGGCATCCATGCAGCGTTTTTCTTTTCTCACTGAGAAAAAAAAAGGAACTTTGTCATATAATCATGAGGAAAAGAAGTAGCTGAGCCTCAGAATCTTCAAGGTACAAAAATTATTTTAAACCATTAATTTTCTATACCATCTTTGGAGTTAAACACTGAAGTGCCTCAATGTACAAGACCTCAGTCCCGCTTATGTAAAACAACTTTTAGATGAAGTCTGCTGAACACCCCTTCATCATTGTTACCTTTCTCTCTCATTCTACCATCAGAGACACGCATATCTAAAGGAGCAGCATTGTGTGGCCTAACAAGGAGAAGGTAAGTTAATTGTAACAGCAGACACAGGATAGAAGAAGAAAGGATAGAATAAACATTCTGGTTTATTTCTATTATACCTTCAGCTTTCGATTGAGTTGTTACAAATCACCCAACTCTGACTACACAAATATTTTAATAACTACAGAGATTCTCAGTATTTTATATCTTTAGTGACAGCAGAATCCTATTTATTGAAAAGATGACTTTATACTGACCCACAGGTATTAAAAAAGAAATCTTCAGGGAAAGATTGTTCTCTATTTTGGCAAAGATATTGTGCAAATAAGGAAAGAGCTATATTTTATTATTTTTGGCACAGAGGCCATTTCTTTGGTAGCGACTACCTGTTCCTTTTAATCTTTCTCATCCATGCTACATTGCAGCAACCATGGCCGCAGGTGCCTACGCTGGATGAACACCTGTCCAGTCTATGCAAAAAAGAAAGAAAATCAGGGGGTAGCATATTTACTGATTCTTTGTACACAGCAAAGTGATAAACTGATGGAGAAATGGAAAAAAAGTTAAATTTAGCATGATTAAGAGGAGAGAGAGTAGAGGAGAATGGTCATGATCCTTTAGAAACAAGCTTTTACAGGAGACAGACAGCAGGTAAATCTAAATATACTCTTTTTTCAAAGATAAAACCGATTCGCTAATAGTGTGTTGACTGAGGTAGCACCTTTTCACAGCAGATACAGCTTTGTTCTTCCACATTCCACATTGCAAAGCAGCAAATAAAACGTGCGTAGTGTGAGACCCCATAAACTTATTCGTCTACCCAAAGGAGTAGAGTGTCTCCACAGTTCCAAAGAATATTTTCTGCTGCTGTCTTTCCGTAACTAACTTACACTTTCTGAAGTGATTTTCCTAACCTTGCTTGATTATCTTAAAAGCTTTGCAGAATTCAATAAAATCCCTGTTGTGTGATATATTAAAAACTTTCATGTATACAAATTTCCCTACTCCTGCCCCAAGAGGGCAGGCATTTTGTTCACAAATCTGCATTCATTTCACAACTTAATTGTAGGGGATCCCTGACTGTAGTCTTTCTGATCAGATGAAGGAGTGCACCATCATTACTTTATTTACTTCTCAAAATTTTTAGTGTTTCTGTTTATTTTGCTGTGAAAAAATCTACAGATTCTTTTTCATGATTTCCATGAGGCTGATCTCTCCAATCAAGCATCCAGCTTTTGAGTATTATTAATGCACAATCTAAAATCACACAACTTGGCTGAGTATAAATGAGCTTTTCTTTACTTAAGCATCTAGTGAAAGTCTCCAAAAACAGGAGAAGCATGGGTATGTGGTTACGCTCAGTCTTTTGAACAGACAAGAATAATCATAGCATATTGTTTTCTGTATTTGCCCTTAATGAATAAAAAAAAAATTGTGTTAAATAGTCCAGCATTTCTAAAAATGTAGGTAGACCTACATGACTTATCATGTCATTCTAGGATTAGTAAGTTTCCCTTAGGGATCATCTGCTATATCATAGGAAAAGGCCACCTTCTGTTAGGTACAACCTGAATTGAGAATAACCTTATATGTCACATTAATTGTAGAATCATGTAGTTATCTAATGACCTAAACAAAATGAACTAATTTCAAATACTTCATCTCATCAATAAATTCTTGTGTGTTGCCAACTCACATATGCCAACTAGTTTTTTAGTTGTTGCACATAACCCATTCACAATAAACCTGAACTTTTTTTTCTGTGGATTTCTATCTGCAGAAACGGTTACTAAATGAGAATGGTGAGTATATTTCACCAATACAAGGTAAATTCTTATGACATGATCCATTCTTACAGTTGCGGGGCAATTTCTTCATTTAAAGCTCTTGAAAGTTAATATTCCTAAACTTTTTGAATTTGCTGGCTGTCTGTGTTCTGCATCACTACTGAGCCTCACCATCTCATGAATTAGTCCTTAGTCAGTTCCCTACTCAGCTTTAGCTGTGCACAAGTCCCTGTCCCTAGAGATATGCAAATAGCCCCAGGAACCTCTCAGTGGTCTCCAGTGCTTCTTGCCTGATGATCAGTAGTCCTTTAAAAACAGAGCTCACTTTGAATGTTGTGATGAAATGAGAGAAATCATAGAAAATACTCCACTACTTTCTGTAGTGGAGTATTCAAAGTGAGCAAGCAGCATGGAAAAAAACAGAGGGGTAAGGCAATAAACCATGGAATCTCCCAAGAATGCAAAGCAGCAGTGTTGTAACAGCTGTGTAGGCATAACGATTCCAGAGCACTGTGTGTAGACATGATTATTCCAAACGCAAATTGCATCACCAAGGATAATGAAACACCTTGGACATACTGCTCCCTGTTTCAGAGACTTGTCGTAGACAAGTATAGATCTGTATAGATGTCCACAGCAAATTTTGGTTGCATGTAGAATATAGGTCTCTTTTATAAGCTTTGTGCTATGTGGAGAGTTAACTGCTGAAATGCTTCTAAAGTAACACAACAGCAGATTACAAAGACTAGTTCTTTGCTGCTAAAAAAAATACAATATTTTTCCACAAAAATCACTTGGATATACCAGATATGCCAAGCGGAAAACACAGCCAAGTGCTGGATACTTTACTGCAAGGTTACTTTAGCAAGGTCTGCCCAGTCTTCCTAGGCTGGGACTGACCTTGGAAAATTCCCCTCAGACCAAAATTAAAGCACCTTATCTTGCCTATGTTTTTAGCACAGGAGAGCGGACACATGTTGGTTTCTCTAAGGTTAAAAGAAAAAAAATAGTTAATCTTTTCAGCAGTAAAGTCCAAATCAAAAGAGCCATCTTCATGTATATCACTGCAAAAGCACTGTGTTACCTATGTGGTACATGTTATCAGGTGTTAAATATGTTCTTCAGTGTGCTCACTATCGCATTAAAACTTGATTAGCAACCATGGCATGGATACAACAATAGTCTGTCTGGTGGTGTCTTTATGCAGGACTAGTCTTGAGAATGACCTAAAATGTGGTATAAAATAAGGTAGGTGTGAGTTTAAACAGGCAAAGAGGTTGCTATAACAAGTAAGCTTGGTAGCCATTCAAATGGCCAGCGAGGTGCTTTGTCTTGCATCCTTTTTATACTGGTAAAATCCCAAGGGGAAACCCACTCATCGTTGCACAGAAGTGGTACAGCTTATTTGGCACTTTTGGCACTGGTGCATGTTACACAGGTAAAGCACTTTTGTTTCCCCTACAGGATCCCTCGGCCTTAAGAGAGCTTTCTGGGAAGGCTATTCTGACAAATCTTTCCTGACATGGATTTGGCTCTACTTTTCTATCAGAGCAAACTTTCATGTGTACATTTTTATGGCAGAGTAAGCATGATTTTTCCCATTTATTTTGAATCTATTAATCACAGGTTGAAAATGAAAAATGCCCTCCTATGCCAAGAAGGTGCATATCAGGGACAGGCACTACAGTTAACTATGCTGGCTTCAGAGCTAATTAAATTTACCTTAGTGTATCTTTTCCCCCATAGACAAACCCACAAGTGCTAACCCCACCAGTCATTGCCTCATTCACCTTCCTGACCTATCTTTAAAACTAGAAAAAAGAGCTGATCAGCTCCTCTCCATTTCAATTTAGTGCTCCCCAGCCTGAAGATCTTTTTATGTCCTAGCTTCTGGCATGATGCCTTCCAGTCACTGGTCAGATTCAGCAGTGGCAGCTGCTAGCAGAAAATCCTCCTATTCCAGAGATGACCTTATGTGCTCCAAACACTGCTTTCTCATTCTGACTAAGTTGCTTCTCCATGTTCAACACGCCTGCACTAACACCATGATGCAGATAGATAGGTTGCAAGTGTTCTGGAGCAAAAGGTATTATTTAAAAGGTAAGAGATTTTGCATTTTAAATTTGAAGTGATGGTGAGACAGTCTTTTTTACTAAAAGAAATCAACAGAATTTCACACGTTGCATCCAAATTTTATTTTGAAACCAGTGCCACAGTATCCATCCTGATTTCCTTCTGAAAGATCCGCTGTAAAATCCTGTAATGCCTTGTGAATAATGTTAGTGATTCACTCCCCTGCAAATCTCTTATTTTCAAATGCAAATATTGCATAAGGGTAGCACAGTACTCTTAAATGTGAACAAGACATAAACCAATTTCATTCAGATTATGTTTGTGTCATAAATAAGGCTCTGTATCCACTCAGTTCAAATCGGCCTCCTTAAGCAGGCTTGCACTCGTTAAATCCCGTCTATGACCTCAGGCAGCCTGTTCNACAGCCACAAAAAAAACCCCTGGGTGCTTATCCCTCTTATTTTAGAGAAAATATTGTCAGTGCATGCCTACTAAAATTACTACATTTCTTTCATCCCTTTTTTTTTCCACACCATTCTTTTTTTTGTTTTCTGCTCATCATACTAACTTGAGCATTGAGTAGATTTTACGGATGCAGTTCACTGTGTGTGCGTAGGTCTGAAATGACTACTATTACTAAGGGACAAGCCAGGAACTTTAGGAACTTTTCGGCAGCACAAAGTATGGCAAAGTAAAAAAGTTGCATACAGGAAAGTGACTGTTTTTAAGCAAACATTTTGTGATACTTTTCTTCTCTAAAGCATAGTTGTCAGGTAACAGTTTTTCTGGATGTTAACCTGGATTTAATCCTGTTTGAAAAGGTTTAGTTCTGCTAGTCATTAATTTTAAAACATAGAGCTTTTTCCCACTTTAAGCTTGGCTTCGGAGCCCCAATAAGGTGCCATAGTTAGAAACCTCTTGTGGTTGTGCTGACACAATTAAGGGACTTGACTCATGCTCACACAGGGCTCTGATTCAGGAGCTAGATTGGCTTATGCTGGTGTGGCTGTAATATTTCCTGCTCACAGTCATCTATTTTGGTCTAGCATTCTCCCTTCTTTTTGAGTTTACTCACTTCAATGCAAGATGGGCTAGGCTCTTTGGGAAGCAGCCATAACCCCAAAGATTTTAGGCTTGTCAAAATAAACCAGCACTGATATGGGGTTCTTTAATTCACAGCCATTAGCAGCTTCATTTGTGAGTTAGTCACCCTGCAGTAAAAGTGGAGATGGAGAACTGCACCTGGGAAATGCTCTCTCTCGCCCAATGTTGGTCACGTTTAAGTGACCATTTTAAGAAATTAGCTTGTGGATATGCATTCTTGTTGGAGAGGATGAAAGTTTGACAAGAAAGTATCACAGATATGTAGGCCTGGCAGAAAGANGTTGTTATGCATTAAGATACTCAGAAAAGAAAAATATATAATGCCTTTTATCTTGAACAGAATTGGGCTTCAGGTCTGCCTACAAGCTGTAGCTGAGCAGCTGTAGGTGTGGCTCTCGACCAAAGACCCATGAATGCTGTAACATCGTGGATACAATAAACAACATTTTGGAGAGCCGCCTGAAGTCCAAACATCCTTCGTCGACACTTCTCCTATACATTCTCTTCAAAGGTTGTCCATGGTGTCTGAAATTACTACCATCTGTAGATGGCTGACACAACAATCCGTGGCAGGTTGTGTTAATTGAGCTAGTTTCACCCAAGAAAGATTAAAAGGGATAGTGGGGGAAAAGAGGGTGTTGTCTGTCCTGAGAGGATACTGAGAATCTACATACTAAAACATTGTCAGACTGTGCTGCTGTTTCCAAACAGTCCCTTATAAACAGTGTCAGGACCCGTGCAGCACGTGTTCAGCCAGAAAATCGCCTCCCAGCCAGGAGTCAGATGGATCAAATACAAGTCCATGTGTTACCATGTTGGTCCAAATTCTGACAGGTTATGTTCTCCTGTTTGAGAAGTTTGTGCTGAGCTCTCTGACTCTGCTGTATACTGGCTGAGGAGCACTCACTGTTGTGTATTGCCGTTTGCCTGAGGCAGTTGTAACCTCGGTCAGGGAGAAAAGGAGAGGTAGAGAACCAAATAGCTGCAGGTGACAATCTCTTTAGATGCTAGGATTCACTTGTCATCTTTCTAAATTTTCAGTGGCATGAACAGGATAAAATGGACTTCACGTGACTGTGTAGAGGTCTTAACTCACACTGCACAGTCACTGTGCAAGATCGACCCTCTGCTTTGAATGGAGAGTGGAACTTGTATGTAGGACATAGTTATACTGATGAAAATAAACCAGTTTGAATTATCTTGGCCTAAGGGCTG
Source organism: Mystacornis crossleyi (assembly GCA_013400655.1). NCBI lineage: Eukaryota > Metazoa > Chordata > Aves > Passeriformes > Timaliidae > Mystacornis > Mystacornis crossleyi. The sequence continues at coordinate 53,642 of VYZQ01007646.1, read as the reverse complement.
AGATTCACTGAAAAATTGAGATTTTTTTTTTTGCCGAATTTAATAAGTATACATTTTGGTTCTAAGTGTAACCTTAGACAAGTCAGAATGGATTTTTACATTCTAGATTTAAGAGTAAATTGGTAACTCAGGTAACACCTCTTCTTGTAAAAGGTAATATATGAACAGGATGGATTAAATTGCCAGGGAAGATGAGCTAGATGACAGCCTCTAGAACATATTATTATAATTTTGTTCTGTGTCTTATTTTTCATCAATTTACTAAGAAATAGACATTTTACAGGACTGTTCTTTTGAGAACATAGCAACCTTCTCAAGAAGAGGTTTTAGAGCTACTGGCTCTGAAGGAGAAACACGGACGAGGTAGGAAAATAAATATGATCACTGTCTGAAGGTGAGCTCTTTGTCCAGGTCACCACACACACCATATGCCACATGAAATGCTGGAAACCAAGCCTCGGGCTCTTTAATGCTAACTTAATCATTAGAGAAGAGTTAAGCAAAAGGTTCTCTTCTTCATCAACAACAGCAAGCCAACTGCGTAAGGATGCCTTAAAGTAGGGTGACACCAGAAAACCTGTGTTGATTCATGCTGGAACAATGCAGCACGTAGTGCCCCCAGGCTCTGCTGCACCTCTCTGTGAACGTCACCATGCCCAAAGCAAAACCAGTGTGTTTGCTTCCCAGCCACAGCAGCCCACGGTTCAGCACGTTAGGTTTAACTGGGATTGATGGCCATTTAAGCCAGTCTGCCAAGCTTGAGACAGTGGCAGATGAAGACCAGATGCAGTGCCTGTTTTCTTGAGTTTACAAAGGGTTAACAATTTCTTCCAGAGAAGCAGAGCAGCCAGCAGGAGCTATAAACTATTCTAGGTTGCCCTAACTGTGCTCTTTTTAAAGCAAAGCTTTTATTTGCTGCTATTTTGCATTTTCAGCTGATATCACTAACTTTTCCCAAATGATATTGTGTAAACGCAGTGACTGCTATTGCAGTTGGTGCAGCCATAGCAAGCCAGAACGTGGGTCTGGTGCTCTGCTCCCAGTGTAACCATAGCAATGAGAAGCTGTGCATCTGAGACACAGCAGAAAGTATGTTAATATCTTCTTCCCTAGGAGTCAGCTGATATAAGCTAAAGTACAAGGTCTATGTCCATTACACCGTATGTTTTGACTGAGAAACACTGGGAAAACACCAGGTTTCTGTAGGCCATCTGTAATTACTGTGTTGCCTAGATAGTGGCCACCTCTGAGCTGGTGTATTTAACGTGTTTTAGGTGTTTTCTCCCTTCTTCAGTTTGAAGATTGCGTTCTCTCCCCCTGTTCTCTGAATAGGGAACATTTTTTATCTACTCACATTTAGGAAAGGGGAAAGTTTTTAGCCAGGTGTTGCTTCAGAGAAATCAGAAACCTTCTCCAAAACTATCAGTTAGGTTTCAGTCAATTCAATTGAGTTCAATGGATTGGCAGCCTAGGAAGAGAAATAAAAGACACTTCTTGCAGAGATCCTATTACCTGCAGGAGAAAGGCTCACTGATGCATCAAAACTCAATTCCTCACATGGTTAGAGAAAGTCCTGTTACCACATCAAAAGCATAAGGTAATAGAAACAGTTTAAGCCAGTTTGAAAAGTCTGGCCACTGATGGATCTAGTTCTTCTGCCTCGTCCATGGCCACATGTGCTGCTGTCCCTGTCATGTTGGCACACATGGTGTGCAACATGGATCAGTTTTCTGATATCACTAAATACTGAT
>VYZQ01007646.1:19482-51866 GCA_013400655.1 Mystacornis crossleyi | reverse complement strand
CTTACCAAACATAAAGTTTGTGTTTCACCTGGATCAGAGACGGAGATGTGAAAGCATTGTCTGGAAAAAAAATCACCGCTTTTTTTAGCAGTGCAATCTTAGATCACCTCCCCTACACAATGACTGGTTAGTGACTTTGTGTTCAAAGAAATCTGATCTGCCTGTGGCTAAAAGTTCTTTTGAATACTTTTTAAGAAAAGACTTGGCGTAGTCAAGTTGCTTTTTATAACTCCTATGCTTTAAAATACAACCGTTACTGAGCTTATACAATTTTCCAAAAGTTGCTAGAGATCTAAATATTCTAAGTTTTGGAGTATGTGTATTTTCCCATGATAATAAATACTATACCTTCTGTGAAAGAGGCGTGATTTAAGTCAGATGGGGCCATGATCCTAAGTTTTGGACTATACAACAAAAGCAAAATGGCATTCAGGTTGACTTTTATACATGCTTACTGGCTTTATGCTAATTGTCAGAAATTAGGTTATACAATTAACAATTGTTAAACTACAAATGAATATTGAGCTCCTAATTATACTAGTAATTCCTCTGTCTAGCATATCTGTTTCAGGAGGGCACTTCTTTAGCACTGATAGATGAGAATTTCGTGATAGGTTAGCCAAGTTAGGAGTCAGGCCCTGAATAAGGTTGGCCAAAAATATATTAAATCAATAATATACTACTCAAATATATCATTAATTCACAAAGGAAATGTTTAACGAGGTTTTAATTACTATTTTACTGTCTGAATACTGTTCAAATTCTTACTGTTAGTCATTGATATGCCCAATACTGTTTGTTTTGTGACTTAGAAACTTTTCTAACATATAGTCTGCTTGAGTACATGCATTTGAGTTAATTTTCTTCACTGCAAAAACTGTCAGTATAGACATGGGAAAGGAAAACCTGCCTGTGTCTCCTTGTCAGGATCCTCTGCCATCACAAAAATTGCATCATGGTTCTCAGGTAACATTGTCACTAGATTTACACTGGCATTCTTCTTCAGAACATGGCAGGTGATTAATCCAATTTATCCCTAATAGAATGTTGTTCCAGAGCCTTATTTTTCCAGTGGTCCTGATAATTGTTTGATTTCATGAAATGGTGAATTGTAGCACATTTTCCTGTTTCACTGGGAAGACATTGCAGTATTTGTTTTCCATGATGAACATGATGACTTCTGGTTATATGAGAACTGTAGGTGAAGTTTAGCTACAAAAGAACTGTAGCATGAGCAAGATGTAATATTCTTAACTCAGATTGAAAGATAACACACTCATCAACAGCTTTTTTTTTAATTGTTATAAATAATAAAGTTTAAAAACTTGTGAATTGTTCAAAACAATGCATGCATCCATCTTGCACCAAGTTCTCTCCTGAAAACCATTGCTCATGTGTGGTAGCAACTACTGACATAGATCCTCTCTTGCCTAACATGAGGCTGAATTTTTCATTAGTAAATCACAGTGTTCGTGGATGGCTGATGGTGTAATGGGGAATTTCGTTTCAACATTACTTTAAAATTGGTTATTTCCTTTACACTTTCAATCATTTAATAACTAAGCACTTAAATCTTCAAGTGATCATTTGTATTTCATTGTCCTTCCTTTTCAGTACTAGGTAAGAAATAATTAGAAAGCTCTCTTCTTTGTGGATCCATTCATTTTAAAATAATACCTATTAATATGCGTGTAATCAGAAATAGTGGCATAATTTTAAATATCTGAAATTAAAATGAAATTACATCTAATAGCTAAGATAAATTAGTAAAAGGAAAACTATAACTTTTTGCAAAAGATTTCCTTAAAATGACTCTAAAATTAAAAACATTCGTTTTGCCTTGTATTTTATTCTGTATCTTGTATTAGAAATTCATCTGTATATTTTTAGGTTATTTTTGTCTTATTGACAGGAATGCTACAATAAACTGCAGAAAACAAGTAATAATGTTCTTTGTGTATCTCATAAATATATTCTAAAATATAATATTAAAAAAAATCTTTTTTAGTGGCAAAGCTAGGAGTAGTTGTAATTTCACATTTATGAAATGGAAACATTTTGTTGAAAACATATTCTAGTTTCAAAATAAATTCAGAATGATTTTTTGTATAATTAGCACACATACTTGCAAAGGTTCAGATAAAATTAGAATTCAGTCAAGATGAAAAACTACTTAAAATGCACAGAAAGAGATCCACAATTAGAGACTGGAAGGGATTTAGGCACAATAGTGGGAATACATAATTCAAAATGTCACTCAGCACTCTACTTTGGAATAATGTTAGTTGTACACTGATTCTCCTGTTTGGCAACTCAGAACATACTTTGACTCAAAACAGGAAAATAAAAGGTGCTTCGCATAGTTCACATATTTCATATTCAATGATGGTAAAAAAAATGGAACATTTTCTGACAATTTCAGGAGACATCCTTATCAAATTAAATAAGCTTGCTGCCTTTCACCTGGTCATGACTCAAAAATATAATTTGCCAATTCACAGAGTTCAGTGCAGATTTCTTAAAGTCCTCAACAAATCTGCCCTAACATTTTAGCTCATTAGGTAATGCAGCTTAACATGGGCTAGTTTGAAACATAGGAAAAAAAGAAAAAAAATAGCAGGGGGGGAAAAAAGAAGAGGAGGAAAGTTAAACGAACACTCTTTTCAGGAGTCAAAAAACCCCATGCATTTAACTTATTCTTACCTTGGAGTTTTATTTAGATGTTTCCTCAAGGCTTTCAGAGAAGGAGTGTTGAGAAGGAGAAAAGAGCACAGTGTAGAATAGCAGGAAAATATAGCAGAAAAGACAGTATATGTAGCATGAGTGGTTATGGAAACCTGGCAGATAGTGACAGAATAGTCAATGGACAAGAGCAAATGTCAGCATAAAAGAAATCAGTAATAAGGCCCTGAAGCATGGAGAAAGCCGTCTACACACGAAACAAAATTGTTTACTTTGTTTTGATTTATAGCCACTGCATCATGAATTTCAGTTGCTGCATGAGGCATTTCTCTTCAATCCAGACCTTCCCAGTAAATGAAAATATCTGATTTTCAAGCAACCTTTAAGAGAGAGAGTATTAGGTGACATATGATTGATGAGTATCTATAGTGTTATTAAAATTAATCTAATCTAATATACTCCCTAAGTCCAATAGTCATTGAGTTCATTGTTGCACTTTCAAAAGCTGAAAGAAAAAGATGGACCAAAACACATTTTAAAAGGCAAGTTAAGACATAAAAAAAACCCCTGAAAATATATAGCTCTCAATTTTGCCTCATGTTCCCTAGTAACATCGTGGTTACTTGTTTTTTGATGGTTGGTGAGTTGTCTGACCACGAGCCTTTCTGCATGCTTTGAGATATTAAAAATGCCTTGAATCCTAACTTGTATCATCCAGTACTAACATTTCAGAGCTCTTTAGTTGCTTGCAACCATTTCACATTAAATTGAACTGCAGCCACAGATAGTTGTTCAAGCAGCAGTTCTGGTCAGAGCTGGTCCTTCCTCAGTTTGTTCTTTGTGTCTTTTATCCATAACTATCCACAGAAGTAGCTCTGGGGGTCTGTCTTATCCAGAGGGACTACCCAAAAGAAGTTGTCTATTTATAGACTGAAGTTACACTGTGCATATGAGAGTAAGGTAAAATTTAATAAATTAGCAAAGTAATGTAAATACATGTAGTTAATGGTTGAGGGAGGGATTGTACAGAAGCCCTTGTCTTCATTTTTGCACACCTGTGAATAGATGGGAATATAGAGTGCCATTGCATATTTTGGACTTTGCAAGTGTCCAAATATGTAGGACGTACCTCACAGACCTTCAGAAAAATAAGAAACAAATTCCATCATATAGAAAGCGCCTTTTCAGCAGACTGTCTGGCGTGGTCAGGGCTCTGGGACATGGGGAGGTGTTCACTGCAGAACACATGGACTTCAGCATGTTTTCCTTTTTAGCTGCTTAGCATCACCTCTCTCTGAGATGCCATTTCTGTGGCAGAACCAAACAGATATTCTTCATCCACTGCAGTGCAAATCCACTTCAACTAATTTAAGATAGCTTTTCACTGGAGCAAATGAGGTGTCTTTATGTAGTCAGTCCTAACATAGCTTTACACCAACATCCAATAAAACTTTTAAACTACTGAAAGTGGCAACTCTTAAATCAGTCCATTGAAATACTGTTCTGTTTACCCAGTCTACAAATGATCACCTCCTGCAGGTCACTGCAGAAGTCTGAAACCAGCAATGGCTTAGCAATAGCCAAAAGTAGGGAATTTACCTTTTTGGCAGTTCCACCTTTATTCTAAGTAATACCTGAGATGGCATTTGGAAGCTACCTTGACTTTTATTTAGGTGGCTTCTAAAGCTATATTATCTCATTCAGTCAGCTCTTTGATTTATTGATTTTTCAGCACTGATTGTGGGATGCAGTAGAGCTTAGTAGGCATGTGACAAAGTAGTTGCCTGATTGGGGATACAAGAAACAGGAGTGCTCAGGAAATAAAGAAAAAAAATTAAAGAACTAGCATAAAACTGCTATCTTGAGTTGCTTTCAGAAAATAAAATGCAGAACTTCACCTACCATGGAAATTTTATAGAATGAATATTAATGTTATGAAGAGAAGTAGGGTGGATTTGCATTATGTATTTGACTTGTCCCTGGAGTGAAGAGACTGACACAGACTAGTAGATGCATTAACTATAGGCAAATTTTAATTGAAGATGATTGATTGTTGAGCTTTCTGTTAATTAACCTCTTATTCTGCATTTTCCTACAGAATGCCCTTTCCAAATCAGTTTTTAAATTTAACCATCAAAAATACAGTCATGAATTTCACTTACAAAAGATGCCTTGTAATAGAAACCCCGGAAAAAGAAAAGAATGCATAGCAAATAAAATACAACTGGATTTGAGCTTACAAAAGTTTTCATGAAAACCAAAAATTATTTAAATCTAAACTGGTTACACACCATTTCTAGAAGCCCAGTCCTCAGAAGCTCATAGAAACCTGATCCTTGTAATACAGAAGTAAGCTCTCACAGATCTATTTTAATAACAGAAAGACAATAAATTAACTGTTAAAAGACTTTGCCCAAAAACCTCTCCCCCATCTAAATGCAGCCAACTATGTTTCCTTTGAGCTTTTATTTCTCCACTTTGTCTTGGTTTTTAAATTAAATGTATATTCAATCACAAAATGAAATTTCATCACTGGTTCTGTATGATTTGCTAACAGGGCTGTGCACTATGTATGATTCCTCATCCTGCCATGATACAAAGGTCAGATATGTGATATGAATGATTAAAATAGTTTACCCAGGATAAGAAAGGACACTTGTTTCCCAATGGAAAGCAGCTTCTTTCGAAATCACATAATTTTTTTAGTCATGTGTACAGTGAAGTAACCCTCTACATACAGTGACACAGAGAAAGGGAGGGATTCTTCTCTAGTCAATACAGTGAAAACAAAAACAGCTACTCTACATCTAATCAGGAGTCACGCCATCACTCTCCGTCTGCCCCACAAATAGCATCTTTGAAGCATCTTGTCAGTGACAATCTAATGCAAATTTCAGCACCTTTACTTCACAGTGCAAAACATCATGATTCACAGAAAACTAGGAGGAAAACAAGGCTGTTAAAATGATTTACCTGTTTTGGAATGGCACACTGTTCTGTTCAGATTGAGATTTAGGGCGGGATTAATCTAAACACTGAAGTCATCACAACTCTGGAGGCCTAAACCAAATTGTTTCTCTGTACTCCATCAGTGTGTGTCCAGGAAAAGACATAGACACCACCAGACAGTGATCACCTCATTTTAACGCAGGTGTCAGAGCTAGCGTGATGAATTGCTTCCTAAGGTACCTCTCTCTTTTCACTGACTACAGGGGAAGCACAGAGTAGACATATTATTTTATAAACTAAAATCAGGTGAGATTAAACTCAACAAACTTCATGGGAGATGCAGAGAGCAGGATCAGGAAAAGATGAACACAGAACAATGAATGGATAGTTATTCAGTATTTCTTCTCAGACTCACCTCTCAATGTGTGCCCTATCCATTATTTACTGCTCTCCATGCAAATGCAGCACTGAATAGCGAATCACTCATTTTCTCATGGGCTTTTCCATACTGCTGTCATTGTAGTGCTCTAGTTCTCCACAAATATTAATGAATTTATCTTCCTGACACCCTGGTTGTGTTGGTATCTTTCTCTTGCAAGCTGTGCGTGAAGACAGTGAAAAAAAGGAAAAAAGGTCCTCTAATACTGTTTCCCCCATGTAACATGCCTTTCAGCTGGATTTTTCAGAAAACTTGGTGACTTCAGGGTTTTATAAAGTCAAAGTACAGTTCTTTTTCACTTCTGCTGCAATTATTTGCCCTTAGCATTCAGCTGAGTTGTCTCCAGGTGTTTTAACATGGATATGCAGAGGAAAAAAGAAGGGAAAGCAGGCACCCAAATTTTAAGTTCTCTGCCATATTCATGACACACTTTCTAAGATTTGCAACCAGACTTGGACCTTTTTCACTGTTCAGCTGTTCACTGTTCAGCTTTGACTCATTCCTTGTCAGAATGTGCTTCCTGTATTTCCCCTCCTGGCTGGGAGATCTGTAGTTTTTTGGGCTGTGAACAGTTGGACTCAATAATCTTAGAAGTCTTTTCCAACCGTTATGATTCTATAATTCTATGCTTCGTATATCCTCAGATATAAGCAGTCACAATCCAAGCCACATCCCAGGCCCCTTGCGGATGTGAACAGGCCCTTTGGGACTGTGCCCAGGCAGAAAGAGCGCGTGTGCTGGGCTGGGGGACAGAAAGGGCCATCGACAAGTTAAATAAAGATGCTCATAAAGTGAGTGTGAGCATTGAACCCCTGACCATTGACATTACTGGCTCTTCTTTCTCTGAAAGAAATTCCCAGCTGAACAGAGGTAATTACCTCTTGGATGTCCAGGCCGTGGCAGAGAACGCGGGATGTGCACCATGGCGCGGACACCAGTCCTGCTGGAGGAGCTGGGCCTGGGCAGCGTGGGAATAAGCGTTTCAGAGCCACTTGGTTTCAGCAGCAGGAACTGATCCTTGATCCTCTTATTTAGCACAAACACTCCTCCAGCACCGTGCAGTGAGGGCGTTCTGGACGTAAGACAGAATGACCTGCGGAAGGGTGTGACTGTCCTCTTCCCACAGCCCTGCTCCATGGTGTCAGCCTTGGAATACGTGCACTGAAGAGTACAATAACATTTTATGAAAACACTGGTGGTAGTGTTGTAGCTGAGATGGGCTAGAGCCACAAGAGCAGCAGAGTTTTCAGGAAGAAATTCAGTTTTTTATTAATTATAGAATAATGAAAAATAAATTTTTAATCACCTGGCTCTAAATCATGCTTGTTTCAAAACCAGGGTGGGGTTCTTCTGGTGTTAAACAGCCCCAACCCCTGAAAAATAACAAAAGAAAGCCTTTTTTTGTTTATGAAAGGATAGCTGCCAGAAAAATGTTTTTGCCAGTGCTATGATCTGTCCAAGCTGTGTGGCAGGGGTACCCAAACTGGATACGTCAACTGAGTAAGCTTTATTATTTCAGTGAATTTCAATTGCTCTATCCAGAAAAAACAGACTGTTCCTCTTAGGAGTAAATAAAAAAATGTTACAGGAAAAACTTAGAATGAAAGTCATCAGTACCATGGTCTGATTTTAATTTAATCAAAGTTAAACCATGATAAGCACAAATGGTAAATTAAGATAAGAACAAACAATATTTATAAAATCAGCATAAGTCTTGGCCTGTAACTTGATATAAAAATAAGAAGTGAATAGGATGTTCAGTATTGCCAAGCTAGTAGATTTCCAAAGTTGAATATGGGATTAATCAGAGTCCATTAATCTTAATTTTCCATCTGACCAAATATAAAGAAATTTTACTTTTTTAGCCTCATTGATCATTTTTACTATTTACATTTCTTAGTTTGCATAAAACACTCATGTACTGATACATTCCTTCTTTTAATGGGAATATTTTCTGTAAGAAACAGTGCAAAAAATAGATTTGACATTGCACTGCTTCTGTCTTCACAAGTCCGTCTTTATCTTCGCATCCATTAGCTGGCTGTTTGCAATATGGATTTATTTCAGTCTGCTTCTTACACCATCAAGGTCTTTAAATCAAGTTCTGCCCCTGTACATGAAAAGACATCTTAATTTGCAGTTTCACATTATACAGAGATTAACAGTAGAAGGTTATTAACAGTGCAAGGTTATTAAGAGCATGTATAATATTATTTGAACGATAGCAGAATCCCATGGAATCCCATTTCAGTATAACTTTATTAGCAACAGAAGTATTCTGTGCTTTTTCCTAGAAGGACCAATAATAAATTACTGCAAATCAGTATGCATTTTAATCTCCTTTTCAGCTAGCTGTTGACAATTTTGTGGTCTATTAGAGGCCATGGTTGCTCAGAGTAAGTGTTGAGAAATGAATGTACTTTACCATTGGCAAAGCTAATAATAGTATTGCTATTATTTAAAAGAGTTTTCTTTCTGGTTTACTTAATATCATTGTAGATACATTTGGAAACTTTTGAATATAAGCCTAGCATTCAGTATGCTAATTTCCTAAACTCTGATGAGAGCCAGATCCCATAATGTCTCACTTGGGCGTAATCCAGGAAGGAGAACAGGGGAAGCACAGAAGTTATATCAGTTAATTTGGTTTGTAGGGTGCTAGAGGTGATAATTTCTGGCTCTAAATGGGGCTTACAGTTGGGCACTCTGAGATTTGTTACTGAGCCTCAGCAGAATGTCTTTGCCCCCCAAGCTCAGCTGACATCAAGTATGGCTGAGGAGTGTGTTCCCGTTCCCCCTGCCTTGCCGCAGGCACCCACGTGGACAGCAACCCGACCAGAGCTGTGCCTAGGAAACCCTCTCAAGATTGCTCACAACACCCTTACAGATGATTCCACCATCAAACCACAAGGCAGGCGTAAACATCTTAAACTGCCTTGACTGTTTATAAAGTAATCATAAGGGTCTAAGCTCTTAATCAGCATCTGGGCTGAAAACACAGTAGACTGAGAGAAGTCCACTAATGCATCAAGAGCATCCACCTACACACACCAAACACAACTCTTCTTGTCCAAACCAAAGTCATACATTCCCTGTAAAGTTTCAAAATCTCACAGTTGTTCTTAATTCTTATTCCTGTGAGACCTTCTCATAAATTTCTTGCAAAATCAACCTAGGTGCACAAAGATGCACTTTAAAAACACTTGTACTAGTTTTCCACTAGAAAAATAAAAGAATGATTTGCAATTGAAGGATAGACGTATTGTAATTTTTTGACCAAAATATCCTTAGCCCTAGGAGCCTTGTTTTACCAGCACTTTGTTTATTTAAATTCCCTGCTGTTGCACAGCATCTGCAGCATATCCTGTGGGATGCTCATATGAGCCCCTGGCTGCTATCAGTGCTTTTTAATCTTCATATTGTCCAGCCCTACTCAGACAAGGGCTATAGTGCAGTTCCAGACTTAATTTTCTCTGGTGACAAAACCAATTTAATAAATTTCAGTCCTTTCTCACCCCAGTTATTCGTTCCCTCCTTGTACCACAATTTATCACCTCCTTAGCTGGGCCCATGTTGCAGGACCATGTGTGTTCAGTGCCATGCTCTAAAGTAGATTAGTGAAATAATCTGTGTTGAAAGACCCCTTTTTTTTTAATCTTTCTGGAGCATTTTTCTTAGAACATTTTGTTGATCCTACTGAGTAAAATCTTACCAATGACTCCACTGGCAGAGTGAGGAGATAAATATCAGTAAGGGAATGGAAGCAAGTAGCTTGAGAGGAAAATATTTTCAGAAGGAAAATTGTTCACAGACCTCCATCCTTAGAGACTGGAGAACCAGGAACACTTGTTTTCTATGATACGGAAACCCTGCAGTGCAAAAAAGCCTTGAAAACAAATTTAGTCATGACTCTGAAGTCCACAGATATCAAGAGCTCTTAAAGTCTAACCGGTACTTTGCAATATTTATTCAGAACAGAAATTTGTTATTTGTTTCCTGATTTTATTGTCTATTCATCTCTCTGCCTAGGTCCTGAACTGCAGATCTGTAAGATCTGACTTTGCACTTCCCATTTGAAAAGCTATTTTTTCTGATTCAGAAGGTTCTGCACCCTCATCACTCAGAACATTTTTGTTGCATGGCTCCTTTTTAGCTAAGAGTATGAGGTAAACTGACACAGAACAGACAAAATCTTGAACACGTAACCTGTGACATTTGTGAAACACACAGAACTTCTGTACACAGTGCAAAGCAACGGCCAAAAAGTCCACGACTGAGATCCCAACAAGTAATGAAAACCCTGGAGACACCTCTCTTACCTTTAGGTTTAGGTAATAGGTATGTAGGACATCCCTACCCTGGCTCAGTGGGGTCAGTGGCCATGCAGGGCAGGGCCAAGGGGAGCTGGGCTGTGACACCACCAGGGCAGGAGCTGACAGTCCCCGGGGGGCTGACCTGGGGTTCTGGGCCCTGGGCAGGGCAGGGGGAGCCCTGGGTACGGGCAGGGAAGGGAGCTTCTCCATGCCCTTGGGGCCACAAGAGGCCACGAGTCAGGTCAAGGAGTGATGGGGTGAGGGAAGATAATGTCATACAATAAATCTGCCGGAATGCATCTGGCATGGGTTAGGTGAGAAATTGCAATGAAAAATTGTGGCAGATTTAACAGTTTGCTGAATGCAATTTGTTATGATATTGATATAGAAATAAAGTATACTCTATGCCTTCAAGACACTAAAAAGCAATCATAAAATTACTGCAACCAATAAACATACCACAATGCACACAGAAATGTAAAATAAATTTTTAAGGCCTTGTCTTGCCTCCTATGAGAGGAGGGGAGTCTGCTCTATTGTTATAAAAACCACAGAAAAGATTTTCAACAAAAGTTATTGCAAATATATTTTGATTCAAGCCTGACTGATCCTGCCTCCTTCCTCCTCCCACTGCATTCCGGATTTAAATAAACAGGGTTTGATATGTGGGTCTCTCATGGCTCGCCTTTCCCCTTTATCTCATTGATTTCTGCGGGATGTTTGTCCCCAAGGGGAAGATAAATATTTTGCCACCTTCCATCTAATTTTATGAATCGGTAAAGCTGTTTAAAAAAAAATTAAGGTAAGTAGAGAGCCAATCAGTTGTGTGGGTCTTTTTCCTACCTTGAAGAAATAGTTTAGTGTTCTTATTGGAAGGTTTTCCGAAGGACAGAAAGTGCTCTGCAGCTTTCATAGCAAGGGGATGGGCAGTGCATTTCAGAAGGGCAGCACCCAGCTGTTTGGGCAGGCATGGACACCCAAATTCTCCAGTGCCCCATCCCCACCCATCCCACCCACGTCTCAGCCACTGTGGCAAAGGAGACCGAGGAACCAGAGACTTCTACTTGCAGTGTTACATCAGCTCGTCCCTAACAAATGTGTCCACCTACAAACCTCTGAATGGGAGGACTTTGTCCAGAGAAGCACTGGGATGTGGGAAGGATCTGTCATACCTGTTACACAGCTGCTGGCTTTATTGTGCTTTCTTCTGAGTTTCCTTCATTTCAGTTCTTTCAGCAAAGAAAACCTAGTCTTGCTTTTCTCTTTTGTAAACCCTACTGTGCATTGTTTGGAAATGGTTATGAGAAGGAGCATTTGTTCTAAGCTATAGGGTTTAAAATTTTATTTTGAATTTGAGTGAGAATGGGTCCTTTGCAATTCTCTTACCGCTGCTTTTGGACAGTTTATATTTTATATGAGGCTGGATCACATCAAATAGCTGCAACATACTTTTTCCCCAGTGATAGTTTCTAATTACCGCTTAACTATAAAACTGAATGAGAAATTAAATGAGCAGTAGAACGACAGAGTTCAACAACAACATTCAAAATGAAAAATAAACTCACCCGGGAGTGGAGGGGAGGAAAACAACAACATGTGCAACCCATTTTATAATTCAGGACAGTCTTGAACATTTCAGCTATTGCTTCAGCTTGGCAGAACAAAAGGCAGAAAAAGGCAGATTACCAGAACACCCTAGCTTTAGGGTTTGTATGAAGACAAGGTGATTTATTTTGTTGACTTTCTCTATGGAGATTTATGTTCTGATTTGTTGATTTATAATTATGATAATGGTTCCATAGGTCTAATGCAAAAAGTCCTTCATTTCCAGGTATCACTTTCAAGCTGTCATTTCACAATATGCAGTCCCTAACCACTCATTCCTGCCTCCCCGTATTGTACCACCTCCACAGTTGTGTCAACACAACTGTTTGTGGAACTGCAATCTGAACGGGATCACTGAACTGATTTGGATTACAAATAACATTTGCTTTGGAGGGGACAGGGCGTGGGAATGAGCAACTGGGGGCAGAAAAGGGCCGGCTGAGATGGAGAGGAGGAAAAGGAATGGGAACTCATTAAACTAGTCTTACCACTGAAGCTAAATTATTGTGAAACTGTGAATTCATACTCACTCTTTAGCTAGCACAGCCATGCTTTTCACCTAGTATTAATCAAATTAGACATATTGAATTCTTGTTCCCATTACATTTATTAAAAACAAGAGGATAAATTCCATGAAGGGTTTATGAACCATCAGTCAAGACTACATTAATCCCATGTACTGTTCCTACTCTACTAAATAAGTCAGTAGCAAACATGGCTACAGCAGATGTCTAACCCAAACCTCAGGGAATTCAGTGAAGGTATACCTGGCTAAATAAGCAAGAGATAGGGAGTGAGTTCTAGCCCTGATCTCAGTTATTGCCACGGTGATTTGATAGTTCCCTCCCCAGCTCTGCAGTGGCTTGTCACATCTTGCTTGTTAGGGCAGTTCTTATATAAGAAGAACTAACCTGAAGCAATGTGGCTACAGGTCAGAGGAAACACGTGGACTTCAGGCCAGCTACTCGTTCCTATCCCACTTTGGTTGTGCAATATCAAGAGACCTGACTCATGCTTTCAGAAGGCTTCAGGTCAGAATCCAGAAACTGGATTCCCAAAACAAGTTATTCATATTTGAATGAATACTGAAACCTGGAGGGGGGCTTTTTACAAGGGCAGGTAGAGATAAGACAGAAGATCAGTGGCTTTAAAATGAAGGAGGGTAGAATTAGACTTGATATTAAGAACAACTTCTCTACTGCGAGTGTGGTGAGGCACTGGAACAGGCTGCCCAGAGAAGATGCAGACCCCCATCCCTGAAGTGTTCAAGGCCAGGTTGGATGGTGCACTGAGCAACCCGGTCTAGTGGGTGACATCCCTGCCAACAATAGGGTTGTTGGAACTAGATTATCTAAGTCCCTCCCAACCCAAACCATTCCATGATTCCATGAATTTCACACAGAGAAGTGTAAGCAACACAAACGCACTTGCAGCCCTGCATATTTTTCTTTAAATAGATCTGGAACTAAAGGAATTCGGGCACTGAATTAGACGCTGATTCCATGAAAGGATGATTTTTTCTTGTAAAAATTACCCAGTGATTACCCGGTGTGATTACCCAGTGACCTGCAATAATAATTTAATGACATCAGTATGTTAAGTAAACAATTTCACAACCAAACCACTGAGTGACCTACACGCAATTCCTTATTTATAGCACAAGTATCAACAGTACATAGAATTGTAATTAAATGTAATAGATTGTTTCTCATAGGTTGATCAAAGAGCTGCTAAAATAATTGCTAATATGTCATCACCTTGAATAATGATTTTGTCATATCTTAAAGTATTATTCCACGGATTTATGTCAGCTTTCTCTTTAAAAACTATCTTATCCCAGCTGCCCTATCAATCCACATAAATAAAAAACTTTAAAAATTTGGTAACTTGTAACAGTGCTACAGTTTAATAATTTGACTTTTGTTATTAGAACACCCTTGGGATTATGGGTAGAATTTAGGTGTTTAACAGACAAAGGTAAGATCTTATGTCCTCTTGAGATGAAAACCAGCAAATTAGCATTTCCTAATTTCCAAGTAATTATTATTTGACTAGCTGTTGGCCCACAAAGTTGTGGTTTGCAGCCTGGTGTGTTCCGTAGTAGGATAGAACTAAGTACAGTCTAAGTTAAAATACCAGAGTCAAGTTGAATGGAGAAAAAGAAGTCAAGATTTATGATTACTCTGAATGCCTGCCTATGAACACTGCTGATAGTGGATAATGTTTATGCACAGAGACATGCAGATGCTCTTACTTAATCCTGCTTAAACAAAGGTTATTTTTTGACAAGGTTATGATTGTCACTGCCATAGACCAATTAGTGCCCCATGTATTATCTTTTGACAAAAGTGCTATGTAATTCCTCATATATTTGGGCTCCCAGTGGAAGCATTTGACAGTGAATGACCCTCAAAAATATTTAATCAAGCTTGAATTTACCAGGAGAACTACAGACATAACAGGTTTCCTTCTAGCACAAGATGCCATGATATGCAATTTTTCCTCCTGTATTGAGGTGGAGAAATGTGACTGTCCAACTCCTGCTCCTGGTCATGAATGTCTTTATCCTGTTAATAAAAATCATCACTTCTCTCATTCCAGTTTCACCCACAGCTAACAGACAGATAAATAACAAAACCAGAATTTACAATACAAAAAAAATCACGCTTCTTTTTTTTTTTTTCCACAGAAGTAATCGCCAGATTCTGATCAGATACAGCCTGTATCCTTTCGGAGGAAAGAATCTACACCCTCATCCTCAAAGAACAGTTACAGAAGGGAATGACAGTATTTTCCTTCCTGCAAATGCCTCCACTTTTTATTAGATCTGAACAATGCAGTCATAATGGAAAAGAAGATCCAGTGAACAACAGCTCTGTAAGTGTGCTGTATGAGGAGACGTGTCTGAGGAGCTCAAAGACTGTGCTTTAACTGACTCTTAGAAGTGGAATAAACAGAGCAGGTTGATTTTCCAAAATCTGAACAGGAAGACCTGCAGTGTCTAGAGTGACACATGATTTCTGGGCCATGGTTTCACACTACAAAGACTTTATCTGCAAGATTTTTACTTTCGTGTTCAACCTCACAGTGTGGCACCACAAACAATTTTTCAGCAGTGCTGAGGGTCTGTTTTCAGCCTCATGCCACACTGCAGGGCAGCAGGAGAAAAAACGGAGAAGAGTACCTGAAGACAGTTTTTTCACTGCGCACTTTATGCTGTGAAAACACATCTTAGGTACTTTTCAGATATTCACATTAGGGAAATAAAAAGAATGAAAAACACAAGTTCTTCTTAAAAATTCATACCTTTTAATAACAGCTCAGAATAAACTGTCAAAGACTAACGCACCAAAATTCATTAGTCACCAAAAAAACCTCCTAAAGGTAAAGTATGCTACCCAAGAATTATAAAGATTATTCTTTATGGATTTTGTTCTGTCTTAAGCAAGAAATTGTGTTCTAATTGCCTTTTCTGATGTAAAGATATCAGTTTCTTCTTGTAGGCATTAAAAAAATGTAGAAAAGTGGGGGTTTCCATAAATAAAACACAGACATTAAAACCTGCACTACATTCTGGGCTAGACCGACCAGAGAGTTTTTAAAGCTGTAACTGAAGTCACTGCAGACAACAGCTGAAGTTACTGCAAAATAAATTAATTGTTGAAACAGATGACAGAAATTATATTCCCTTATACACGGAAAAACAAAGTGAGAATTATTTGTTACCTAGAAGTTGTGGATTTAAGCCAGTTTTCCAGCAACTTCATAACTAATAAAATTTATATAAAGCATGGGATATCCTGTGTCTCTAAACTTATGACTAGAAAAAATCAGCAATACTGTCCAAATACATATATTTTACTTCAAAATTTAGCTGCAAGGTAATGCCACTGGTTTAGATTCAGCTTAAAAGTTACTTTCAAAAACTCCAGCCTACTGAATGGGGAGCACCATAAACCCCATTCAAGTATCAGTGAAAAGCTCAGCACAGTTTTATTACTAATTAAGAATAGTGCTCTCAGTTTCCCTAGTGTAAGTCATGAAGCCAAGTCAGCAATTATGTAAGGCAGCTTTTGGTAAGGATAGAATGAAATAAAACTGATCATTTTAGTTACAAAAATCTCAGACCACTATGAAATGCTATGTTGTTTGCTCCCATCAGCTTCCGTAAGTATTAAGTGTTGGCTGTATCTCAAAAATTAGGGCTTGTTTTGCTGAAAGTTATGTTGATAATTTTTATAGCCAGATTACTGTATATCACTAAAATTTATTAAAAGTAAATTGAAAGATACTAATAAGAATTCAGGAGAACAGAGGGAATAAGATGCTCAAGGACAGGTTTCCTGTGTAGTGTAAACCAGAAGAGTTTCTAGATTTCAAAGACTGTATATTAATCCATGTCTGCTAAAGACTTAATTCTTTAAGTACACAGATGCGGACACCACTTCAGTGAATTTATTTTTCTGCTGAGGGTCTACATACCGATTCCTGCTCATCTCACCCATACCCACTTACAACAATCTGCATGTTCAGAACCTGCCCAGTGTGATCAAGAGTAAGGAAAACAAAGTCAAGTTTGTTTTTAAGTTGTCAAGAGTCAGAGACCTGGAACTCTGGGAAAGGAATTTTTCTTCCATGTTTTCTTGCACTTGAGGTCTTACCTACTGAGAGTATTTTTCCAGTCTTCAAGCAGGAGCTTGGCCGTTTTCTTTCAGAAAAGCAGCAGTTTGGCCATGGTCCCATGGCAGCAGGAACATGGTTTCTGCAGAGCGCAAAGAAGGGCTCAGAAGCCAAACCACTGTGCTCTCTTCCCCATCACAATGAATTGCCATCTGAAAGGTGCCAGATCGACAAAACTAGAAATTCAGGTAAACAGTGGGCTAATAGAAAAGCAACTGGTTTTTCACTGCTTTTTTCAAATATATCTGGAAGGAGATGGTGCCCATGTATATCACCAAAGACTGGTTCCTCGTCAGTAAATCCTATAGAAATATGGCAACTGGCAGAAACAAGACAAGTTTCATGTCTGAAGAAGTGTGATGCAGAGTAATGACAAGCATAGGCTGAATTGTTAAGAAATTAATGTATTTCAAAGTATATATTTCAGATATGAGGTCACTTCAGGAGGGCCTCGGGAATAGGTTAACAAAGTAACTTCACTGGACGAGGAGGAGAGAGAAAGCTAAAATGACCTGTAATATGTGGGTAAGCCCTTACATTTTGTCCTCTCAATCTAGCATCTGGGGAAATAAAAAAAACTTTAGCAAGAGTCTAAGAGAAGTGATCCCAAACTTTTAGGATGAGATCTGTCTGTTCTTAACCCTTTAATTTTATTTGCAGACTGCC
Source organism: Mystacornis crossleyi (assembly GCA_013400655.1). Classification (NCBI taxonomy): domain Eukaryota; kingdom Metazoa; phylum Chordata; class Aves; order Passeriformes; family Timaliidae; genus Mystacornis; species Mystacornis crossleyi. The sequence goes on along the minus strand of VYZQ01007646.1, from coordinate 34,532 downwards.
TGATGCCATTTTATTATGAAGGTTCTTGGCAAGCAGTTTAAATGTTTCCAAGGACCAGATGCAGACAGCTTACCACAGTCTTTCCTTACACAGTCTGTGAATGGCATAATTTTAATCTACTGTTGATTATCATTTAAAAATATTTTATTTTACAGAGAACTTATTGAACTACTTTCAATGGTCCTGAAATAAAACTGTAGTGATGGCTCAAGGTCCTAGTCTTGAATAATGGTTCATGTGATAAAGTCTATCTCTACAAGGAAGTCTAGACCTGTCTTCCTAAACCTCATCCTCCAAACCACCACCAAGTCTGTAGCTGACATACCAGGAATTTTATTTGCTGTCTTTGGAGCTGAGCAGCTATTTTAACTCTTTTGCTTAAATTCTTAATAATTTTAAATAGCACTTCACTAAATTATTCTTTTAAAAATGTCTTAGCTATCCACTAGATGAGACCATCAGAGAAAGCTTTATCTCGCTTCTCCCTTCTTTGCTGAAAACTGACAACCGTTATTAAGAGATAAAGAGAATTATGATAAGCATTTCCACTTTGTGATATCAAAATTTCCCTTCACATTTCGTAGGAAAAACTAATTACTTAATTTAGTCATTATGAGGTAGATTTTAGAAGTTAAAAATTCATACATCTGAGAAACTGCTAAAAAATATATATCACTGAAATTAAGTTAAAGGGTACCAATGTCACACGAGGCAGAGGAGCTGGTAGGGGACACTTTACGTTCTGCATCTAGTCACCTGACGTGTCAGCATCTTCAAGGTTACCCCTCATCACGTGAGAGGCATTGGTTTCCACTGAGCATGGGAGCTACTGTTACAGCAAGCTTAAACGCAGAATGGTTATGCTCCCCCCATTCGTAGCAGTATTTAAAGTATTTGTGCCTATTTTATAAGCTTTTTCTGGCCTAAAGACTTTTGCTGTTTTACAGTGCAGGGTACAGTGTGAGCTGTGCTCTGAAATATCTACTATCTGTACTGCATATACAGCTGAGACATGAATCATTCCATGGTAAGTCAATTACTACATTACAGAGTTTCCCTTGTCTATAGATTTCTTTCTACCCATATTAGAATAGCTAAATCTTTGTCTCTACTTCTATTAAACATAAACCTTGCTGATATTTTGTCTTAGTTGCATTATATATTTTGTATTAAACCAAGGTATAATAATAATAATTTTTAAAAATTATTTTACCTTTTCTGAAAATTGATACTCCCTCTCCCCCTTGAAATATACAGCTATTTAAGAGACTTCTGAACACATGATCTTGAAAGACTTTTGGCACACAATAACAACATTTGAACTCTGAAACAAAATCAGCTACAGTGTCATAAATTATTGAGTTTCGACATTCATATGACACAGCCTGTTTCTGAAGCTCCAAGAAACAGGTCCATCTATCGTTTGAACTCATAGATATTTTTGCTATCTAGCTATCATAATATATTATACAGTACTTTGGGACAATCACTGAAGCACAATAAACCACACAATTTGCAAAAACCCCAAATTTTCATGTCATTAATTGAAAGAAGTCAGTGGGCTGCTTATCAGTAGTACTTACCACCTAGCAGCACTCAGTCCCTCTGGACAGAGTGGAAAGATGTTGCATTGAAGTAAAAATACGACTTTAGAAGCAAGAAAGACCTTCTCACTACTAATTTTAGAAGATCTGGAAAAGGCCAATATATTACTATGCACATACTTAGGTGTGTATATGTTGGTTTTGTATTATGCCGTTTATTTATAAGTGGTATCATATATATTATAATATCATTATTGATATAACTTGGGAAATTTGTGAACTATATCACATATACAGACATCCTTTTGAGGCTGATAACAGAATGACTGGGGAACACAAAAATGCAGCCTTTTTTCACACAGCGCTTCTGTGTTAGTGATTTAATGTACCAGAGAAATATGCATTTGCCTTTCTTTTCTGATTAAGGATGTGATATAAAGCAAACCCCATCACTGGTGTTCAGAGCAGTTTCCCTCCAGAGGAAATAAAGGCTGAAGAAACACAGAGGGCCACCACTCAGGGGAGCTCATGTGAAGGTCCTCCAGCAGTCACCTGCCACGCATGCACTGTGTGTGCCGTGGGCCACAAACCTAGTTGTTGTTCTGGGTACTACTGGAAGGCATTTAAAGACTAATATAATTACCAGGCACAAGTCAACGTGGGTTCCCAAAGGGAAAGTCCTGTTCAACTAGTCTGATATCCTTCTCCAATAAGCTCACTCATTTAGTGGATGAATAGAAGGTGGTGAATGTAGTTTTTCTTGATTTTATTAAGGCCTTTGATACTGTCCTTCATGTCATCTTCCTGTACAAGTTGTCCAGCAGTGGGATGAGCAGGTTCACAGCGTGAAACGTGAGGAACCAGCTGAAGGGCAGGGCTCAAGGGGTTGCAGGGAATGGGGCCACATCTGGTTGGTGACTGGTCACCAGCAGTGACAGTGCTGTTCAATATATGTATCAACAATCTGGATTCAGGATTGAAGGCACTGTTAGCAAGTTTGCTGAAGATACCAAACTGGGAGGTGCTGTTGACTCTCTTTAGGGACAAGAGGACTTACAGAGGGATCTAGATAGACTGGATCATTGGACAGTGATTAATAGGATTAAATTTAGCAAGTCTAAATGCCATATTCTGCACATAGGATTGGAAATGCTGCACATAGGTATGAATTTGAAGAGGACTGGCTGCAGAGCAGCCCTGCAGGAAGGGATCTGGGAGTGCTGGTTGACAGCAGTTTCAGTACGAGTCAGCAGGGAGCCCAGGCAGCCAAGAGGGCAAATTCCATTCTGGGGTTCATCAAACACAACATCACCAGTTGCTCCAAACCAGTTGATTATCCCACTGATGTCAGCGCTGGTGGAGCCTCACCTGGAGTACTGTTTGTAGTTCTGAGCTCCACAATTTAAGAAAGATGTGAAGGTTCTTGAATGCGTCCAGCAGAGGACAACAAAGCCAGTGAAAGGGCTGGAAAGAATGTCCAGTGAAGAATAGATGAGGACTTTGGACAAGTTTAGTTTGGAGAAAATGAAGATGACTGGTGATGTCATTGCTCTCCACAGCTTCCTGAGGAGGTGGAGAGGGAGGTGCTGAACTCTTCTTCATGGGGTCCAGTGACAGGATGTGCAGGAAGGACCCAAAGCTGCATCAGGCTAGGTTCTGGCTAAATATTAGGAATCCTTTCTTTACCCAAAGGGTGGTCAAACCCTGGAAGAGGCTTCCTAGAGAGGAGGTTGATGCCCCAAGCCTGTCAGTGTCTAAGAGGCATTTGGACAATGCACTTAATAACAGGGGTTGATATTTGATCAGACCTGAATTGTTTAGGCAGTTGGACTGGATGATCATTATAGGTCCCTTCCAACTGAAATATTCTGTTCTAGTCTATATTATATTCTGTTCTGTTCTGAAGATGCAATGCAGATATACAGTTCTGGAACCACAGTAAATGTCAGCAAGACAAAACTCAGTTCTTCCACTCTGCATTGCACTACCTGTTGATAGAGATGTACCACAAGCATAAATCTAAAAAAAACCCTTCTTCTGAAACACGTGCCTATCACTTGTGTAATACATTCCTGACACACTTATTTGTACATTCTCACAAAATGCATTCTCATCACCTGTAAATAGTGTGGTTATTCCAGGTTTATTCCCAGAAAAACATTTATTTCACAACCTCATGTATATATGTATGCAGAAAATAGGCAGAGATTTAATATATTACTTAGACAGATGTTTTAAATACCTAATCACTAAGTAAAGATAGTCTCACAGTGATTTCAGTGGAAGTTGAATTCTATGTATACAGCCCTTAGGCAGTCACTGACAAGCAAATAGTAACCCACAATCCGAAGAAAGAATATGAATTTACACACCATTTTTCACTAATATGGAAAATATTTTCCTATATTTCCTGCTATTGTAATCAAGAATTTTACGTTTTAGTTAAAGGTCTGTAGTTCACATTTAAATATGGACATGCTTTGAAAACCAGCTGGTGAAGAAACTAAACAGTTTATTTTATTTTTTTATTTCCTTTAGACAACAGAAGGGAATGCAAAGAAAAGTTCCCGCAACTTATTTTGCACCAGGCTGTAACATCTCTGCTGTGCATTGGCCCGCAAATTCCACCATTTACATTTTTGTTGGTAAACTAATGAAAGATCAATGAGCTGTGATAGTTTCCAGTTCAAACAAGCCAAAAGCATTTATGTATGAGATGTATCCGTGGCTTTCATGCACTGCTTTATCAGTAGGAGTTAACAAGGAGAGCCATGGTTTCCGCATGCAGAGCCAACATTCCACTCATACCAGTGGAGAGTAATGCTACTGAGGTTACGGACATCTCTTCTGATGTTTCAAGCTTCAATTAGAGATACGGTTGGCAGGCAGCAAAAGCCTGAGCAGTATGAAAGGCGCAGAAACTGATATAGGAGCTTAAATTAATAAAGGGTTTCATTCCATTATATTAACCCCTCCTTTTCACAGTGAATTCATGGAGCTCCCTGTTGCTGCAGTGACAGACTCCAGCAGCAAAACTGAGCAGACATTCTTTTTGTACAATGTACATCTTCAAGTTTAAAACAAATTACATCATAGCATGAATATCAGGAAGAGTCACGAGATACAGGCGTGGATTTATGTGGGAGCTGTAGGAAGATTATTCTGGCAGCAAGTTTTATCTATAACCCAACCACAAGGTGGTAAAGATTAAATACATTTGTCAATAGCCATTGATGCAAGCCAAATATGGTATTGCTTAGAGAAAATATACACTTGGAGTGCTGACAACAGAACCCATTCTCAAGGCAGGCTGCATTTAGGGAGCACACCTATGTACAGCATTATGCCACAACAGTAACTTGGAAAATTTTAGTCCCTTCTCTTCTCCATGTCTGCACAGACTTGGAATCAAATATTCTCTGAAGAGGTGCCCCCCGTGGGGGGGATGAGCATGAGTGGATGCGTGGGGCACGGGGTTTCTCTGTCCCTGTTCCCTGGTCATGTGTACCCCAAATCCTGTCCCCTATTGGTCACTTTGAATGTAGCCCGCGGGAATCCTGTACTTAAGGGGGTGTTCACGGGACCCCGGGGGGGTGGTTCCAGACCTGTTCTGGGGGCACGTCGCTGTCGGAGTCCCTGCCGGGCTCCGGCCATGCGCGGCCAGGGGGAATAAAACCTGAACACATCTATCAAATATCGTCTCCTTGATTCTGCCACGGGCCAAGGCTGTCTCGCAGGGAAAGGTTGCAGCCACCCCACTGCAACAATTCTCCTTGCAGTGAGCACTGTGTACATGTTTTGTGTGCTGTTTTAATTTTAGTACTTGGCTGGTAGTAAGTTCACAGCAGTAGTAGTATCATAAACAAAATGAAAAGGCCACTTTCCATCTCAGACAAAAGCAAAACAAAAATACCTCAGACAATGAATATGTGTTGAAATAAATTCTGCAGACCATGAAGATACTATTTGTATGAAACTGCAAGTGACTTGATGATTCAAAAACCTATTCCCCTTAATTTCAAAGAGCAGGTGTATTTAATATGTCAAAATACTAAGTATACCTTCTAAATCTGTTGTCCTTGTTCCAGCGTGTTGACAGCAAGATTAGGGAAGAAAATAAAAATTAAGACTTCTGTAATTGTCATGATATGACACTGCCAGGAAGGACAGGAACAACTTGAAGTCAGTGGATTTCTGAAATAGATAGAAGCTCTGTCAAAATGTCATAATTTGGATTTTAGAGAGAAAGGGAGAAGTACTTCTAGCACAGAGTATAAGAGATTCTTTTAACCAGGAAAGGCAGTAGTCAGTGAGAAATGTCTTATATTAAAAGTTTCTTCCCTGTTTTCTGTAGGAAGTGGAATCAGAGTGCCTGATTCCTGTCCCTGCTGATGTCCAAATGTACAAGCAGCAAAATATCAATCAGAACTTCGGGTTTCATGTAATGCTTAATGCCCTTAGGCCTCAAAGGAGATGCCAAAGGAGAGTATTTCTCCTTTCACTTTTTGGACAAACTTTGGCCTATACCTGCAGTTCTTGTCTCAGGTAAGACTCCTGGTAGCACCAAAATGTCAGCCATGCTCATCCTGAGAGCTAAGTTAAGGTAGGTCACAACAGCTCCTGTCTTTGGGGGATCAGGTCCCCTTTTGCTAGCAGGAAATGTGTGAGAGACAGAGCATTTGCCTGGGGAAACAAAAATTTTCTTCCTGTCATATAAACAAAGTACCAGCAGCCAGATATCACCTTAAAAATAGTAAACTGTGAAATACTTGAAGACAAAACAAGATTAATGACTTTTTTGGGGGGGGGGAGGTGGTGAGGAATAGAGCTAGAAAAGGACTGCAGAAGGCTTTTAAGCCTTAACTTCTGGCAAATAATTGGCATCAAATGTCTAACAATTTATATGAGTGAATAAAAACATTCATTGTGTGTGTATGTGTGTTGGCTTTGAATACCATGGTCACCCTCCAGCTAAGGAGCTGTTTACATCTGCCAGCCAGCAGCCAGACACCAGCGGGGAGCTGCAGAGCCCTCATGGGCTCATTGTGTGCGAGTCCAGCCAGGGAGCAGAGCCAAGGCTCCTGCTCTGGCTCTCCCCGGCAGCTAGGGAGCTAAAAATAACCTCCCCACCTGTTTCCTGAGCCCAGAAAGGTGCTGAGCTCGGGTTCAGACGGATGCTGCTCCCCACCCTGCCTCCTACATGGCTCCTGTGACTGTCAGTGCATGGCCTGCTAGGGGCTCTTTGACAAAGTCTGATAGATTTCGCTCAAAATTTTCAATGCTTCAAAGTTTCTGCCTGTGATTTACTAGCTCTTGGTATATTACTGCAATCCTCATATGCAAGGCAAAGTAAAACTATCGGTAGATTATTTCTCTTTTTCTTGAATCTCCGAGAAAATTTCTCTTGAGCTCAAATATGCTGTCGAATGATATTTTTACTGACTTGTTTATTTTATTCAGTTAAGTCCTCTTGAAGCAAGATATGAAAAATCATTTTTAAACTCACTAGGAAATGAGGTGGAGAAGGGTGAATTACAGCTGAGATTTTCAAAAATTTGAAAGGGTTTTCTATTTAGAACCAGGGAAAAAAATGAAGTTAGATTTCAAGGCTGTTAGAAGAAAAATGTGGCATTTTAATGAGTTTTTATATAGTGTTTCCAAACACAGCAGTCAAGAATCAAGCAAAAATGAGTGAGATTGGCTTAAACATCAAATTTGTAAGTTTGGAGTTCTTTGTATTTATGTCTATTTTAAAGCCTTGGGCATTTTTAATAAGGATGATGGCTAGGAAACTTCTAATAAAAACCTGAAGAATATTCTAGGTCTAAGGGAAATGTATAATGTGAAAGAGAAGCATGAAGTTACAAGGCTCCGTAACCTGAAGTATTATCTAAAGTTTTGGAATTGTGGAGTAAGTTGAGTACTAGAAATTTCTTTGTGATAAGAGATAATTTGGAACTCTCATCACCAAAAATGTTGATAAGTCTATGAAGTTTCATTTTGAAGGTTTTGGGGTTTGCCTATAAAATAATTTAGAGCAGGGTACACTGCAGGAAGTGTTTAAGCTCAAACGTGATTAATTAAAAAGTGTTGTGATTTATTTTTGTGATTAGCCTTAGTGATAAATTAATTTGTGTGCATTTCAGAGCTCAGCAAATATTTTGTGAGTGTGGTGAGTGAGAAATCTCATGGAAGCAGAGAAGTTCATCCTGCTCCTATGGAGTTCCTGATGTTCTGATGGCAACAGGGAGGAAAATAGAGAAAGTCAAAAGCTCTATGCCTTGAGGCATTTCTGTGGAGTGAAAACTGTGCTAGAAGTAAGCTCCTTCCAAGTTCCACAGGTTTCTGCACCTTCACCTCTGAGAGGAAGTCTTCCAGAGTGCAGGAAAAATAAGATTAAAACAGAAAATAAAACTCCTTGAATTATCTGAATTCTTCCTTCAGTAAGTGGATGAAAGATAATTTTTAAGTAGGTAGTGAATGACGTTAGCAAATGGATACATGGGAGTGGATGAGAGATGAGACTGAGTAATCGAGGAAGGAATGACTGGTAGGTGTGATTTGAAAGGACATAGCCCAGAGCTATCCTACAGCCTTTATAGGACTCTCTAGAAAAACAAAAAAAGAAGCAGGGGAAGCACCTGAGTCATCTGCACCATCAGCTGTTCTCAAATATTTCACTGGGTTTTTTCCTTTCTTTCCTCTCTTCTTGTTTTTTTGTTGTTTTTTTTTGTTTGTTTGTTTGTTTTGGGGGGGGTTGTTTTTTTGTTTTTTTAACATCAGCATCTTTGATTGTACCAATTAGGCCTCTGTAATACACTGTCAGCCCTAATTCCAGTTCAACAATAGGACTTACCTACTTACTTGTCTGAGAACTCATAACCTCAGAATGGATCTCCTAGTTACACACGTGGACACCTGCAGCTCCAATAAACTTGTGACACAGTTTCTAAAAGGGCTCAGGCTTGTGGTCACCGGCCAGTTTAGCTGGGATAGCTGAGGCAGCACTCACAACTACCCCGTCCATCTCCCAGCAGTGGCTGAGCAGGACAGATATCTGAATTACCTATGTTTACAGTTTGTCCTACAGCCATAAACAGAAACTGCTAGTGGGGGTATGTGAATGCTCATCATACAGTCATATATATGCTGGAAATTACAACAGTAGAGGATTGGATGTCAGTCCCATTTAAACTTTTTTGTTATAATGGTTGAACTTTGGGCAGTGTGCAGCTGGGACAATGGCCACTTCCCAGCTAAGTCTATTTCTAAATGCAAGTCAAAGCCGAGAGTCAAACAGTCTTCAGCTGAAGTCAATATACTGAAATCTTAAGTTTCAGGCAGTTTTTTGACTGAGATACTCTTGCATATTACCTCAGATGGTAACAACCACGTAAAAATGATTTGAAGTCAGTTTTTAAAATACCCTCTGAAACATTATTCTGTGGGACTGGAAGTGTAAATAATCCATGTTTATCAAACATTCCCGTAGGAAATCTGACTTTCATTTCTAGCATCATTTACCTGTAGTATTACTTGCTTGGGACTGTAGAGAGGTGCATCAGAACAATATTTGAAAACAGTGTGGCACACTGAAAATGTCCAATTCTTTCACTGTTTTCCAAAGTACTGAAAACTATGTTTTTTATCTTAGCCTTGTTTTTCTTCTATACTATTGACAACCTGAGGTGGAGTGTAACCTCCTTTATAGTTGTATAACTTACACAAAAATATCTAAAGTACCCAAATGATCCAGAAATTCCACTGTCAAAGGTAACACCTGTCCCTTTTGCATCTAGGTCTACTTTAAGGAGATTTAAGATTTCAGGCCTTCAGAGAATAAGATTCCTGTATGAATGTGGGCAATGGTGCATAATGAATTTAAAAACAAAAGGAGACTAACATTTAGTTAAAAGCACTTTTGGATAAGATTACTTGTTTCTTGATGCCCATGACAAGCTCTGTAGTTTGGCATGTCAAACCTCTGTTTCTGCTCAGAAGATTTCCATAGGTAAAGTGGAACCTGGTGAACAATTACACAGGGTAACAGAAAATCACTACCCACAGAATGTTGCTTCAAGTACTCAAGCAAGATAGAAGTCACAATGTTTTTCTTTCATTCCCATCTTTTGGTAGCAGAGAAGGGAGCTACATTAAAGGGAGAAAGAGAGAGAAAGAGCCTTCGTCAGAACAAAGGGAGAAGAAAGGAAGATAACTCACTCTTGAGAGGAAAAAAGGGTGGTGTTTTTTGAACAGAACACCAGATTAAGCAGTGAGTTATGACATACATGAGTATTGTATGCCGCAACATAAAAGAGGAAAAGAGATTTTAAAATTACAACAATACAGGAATGAATAAAAACCATTTGCTATTCAGGACAAAAGTTAACATGAAAAGCTTGCTAATTCTGAAAATATAGATTTAAATAGAATCTGACAAAAAGTCCCAAACACAACACTGTAAACTGCTAGTGTTACATGTTTTGGACTATCACAAAGCTTTATAAAGGATTGGGCAATAATACTGCACAGAGGTAAAGAGAGGATGAAATCACAGCTGCTCCAGCTCTATTGCTTGTTCAGTGGTCTTCAGTGAGAATGACTGCAGACCTCTCTGCAGAAAAGTAGAGAGAAAAACAGGGGGAGTTATTTTTTTCACATTGGTAAACAGTGAAATTAAAATCCTTAAATCTCTAACTTTTTTTATTATTATGACCTCATTACCTCACCAATGCTTACAGTAGAGAGTACTGTGTAAAACATAGTTCCTCTCTAGAAACAGCACTGTTACTCAGGTAAGGTGTTTTTGTAAGAGAGCCAGTCTGGCAGTCATCCTATTACAAAGCATCCCAGTGAAAACAAATAGAAACCCACATCTCACCAGAAAAAAAAAAAAATCCATTCTGCTAGTTTTGCTCTGCTACCTCCATCAGAAAGAAAATGGAGTACGAAATAAGTCCTCTTGTGACGCACAGTTCAGTATGGTTGAAATGTTACAATGTGCTGCTTGAGTCATGACTGACAGGGTGCCAGCCGTACATTTGTTAGAGCAAACAGAGCTCAGCTTTAAATTTCCGTGCTGTTACACAACTGTGCTATTACTTAAAGGACTGCTTGTACTCAAACAATAAAGGCCATCTACTTTCCTGTACTGTGCTGATATAATTGTCCCTACTACAGGCACATTTCCGTACACACACATGTGTATTTAAATATACACATACATTGCAACATTTTAACTGCTCTAATGGTAGGCTCACTACCTGGCCTTCAAGGATCTTTCCTTGCTTTTTCACAGAAATTTGAGAGTTGAGGCTGCTGCAACTAGTGAGGGAAGACGTGGCCCTGTAGTCCAGCTAATGACATGATTCAATTCCCTACTGATCTCAGTAGTCAGCAGGATCCACACACTGAAATGTAAGAAAGCAATAGCCATATTTGCTGCTGCTGGTTTCTCAAAAGGTGGTGCCATTATAACTTGCCTCTCACTTTCATTAACCAGTCATTAGCACAGTCACTGCACTCACCAGGCCTCTGTTGGCTTTGTGGGAGATGCTCACTGATAGCATAGTGTACAGAAAAAAATACCTGCAGTAACACTGTTTGGAGGACTGTTAGCAAACACATTACTACTTGAGAGTAAGTTGGGTTCCAGGTTTCATTGGACATCGGGTTACCTTGCAGTCTAGAAATGACAGATCCTAAGGTCTGCCTCCAGGAAATCCCAGGAAATGGTTGTGCCTAGGTTTCAGCAGTGCCATCAGAAGGCAGGACAAATGGACAGAGCCTCCTGAAACCCAGGGAGGGCTGGCCGTGGGGCAGCTGCCAGCCTTTAGATGCTGCAGCAACAAGCTTACTTCCTTTCAGAGCCTAAATCAAGATAGTAGTGCTAGTCTAGTTTAGTTTATCAGAGCAAATCACGTGACTGATGATTAATCATTCAAGTATTTATCATTTCAGTATAATTTCTGCATAATATTATTGGGGTTGCACCTTCACTGGTGTGGCTCAGGCATGACTGGATCTGACACTTGGGGAGCATCTCTCAGCAAAGAGCTTAAAGAGCTTGAGAGCCTGAATACTGACAACAGGTGAGGCTGCTGTTGGCTTGGAAGCAAGCAGAGGAACAAGGCAGAACAGCTGTGAGAGAAAGCAGAAGCAACACAATTTGATATCATCTCCAGACTGCCTCTTGAGGTCATTCCTGCAGACCCAGGGCTCTCATCCCCCATGAGAGAAGGGAAGAAGGCTGTTGGAGGGGACTGTGGGCAAAGGGCCTGAACTAGACTGCCCTGAGGCATGTGCTGCCCTGGCTGTGATGTGATACTGCTTGTAGGGCCCCTGCAAAATACTGCTCGGGTGGCTGTGCTCCAGCTTTCCACTTTGCCATATGTTCCCCCATGCACGCAGTACAAACACTTGTGACTTCGTTCCTCAAGGAGTCCAAGGAAATTTGTGCCTCACCTACTCCAACAGGATTGAAGTGAAGGAGTAAAGCAAATTGAAAAGTAGTCAAATTATGGTATGTCTTGAGCATCCCAAGCTCATTTTTGTCCTTTTTTTTTTTCCAGTCCAAATGCTGGTAAGCAGAATTTCTGAGATGGTTGTGTCATAGAACTTTTCCCCTACTTAAGCTTTTGATGGAGTTTAACTTTCACCTGATTTTTCTTATGACATACCTGCTTGGGGACAGTTAACTCTGGGAAAATCCTGCTATCATACCAGTATTTCTAGATTTTTCTACAGCCTTTCCATCAGCACAGTTGTCTCTCACCTTTCATTTTTGTGTGTTTCTCTAGGCACTTGAACTGTAACCATTTCTCCAGTCAACTCCTTCCCTAGCCTTTCCCACTAGTTGCTGTGGTTCAGGCTAAGAAGACTTGTCCTACCAAATGTGTATGAAGGTTGGGGGGAAGAAAGGTCTATCCTTTCTCAGCTCCCTAAGTGAAGTTGTCATTCTGTCAGATTACTTCAGGGTTTTTTTTTCAGAAGTTGTTGCCACTGGTCTCCACGAAGGCCACAGTCTACCCTTCCTTCACCTCACTGTGAAGGGGGAAGCAGGGCCTGTCATGGAACTGGAAGGACTAGAGACAAGAATGTAATACAGACAGAATAATTACTCTTTGGCCTATGGTTGAAGGCACGAGAGAGTATTTGTAGATTCCATTCCCTTCCTAGCTTTAGTTTTGTGTTTTAAACAAACTAGCCCTGGGTTGACATACAGAAGTTGTACTGGAAACAGGAATAAAGCACTCCATGCTTCCAAGTCAAGGCAGTACCTAAATGGGAATCTAAAACTGCAAGCTTTTTCATACACTATTGAATTTTTTTGAGGTTCCGATCCCTAAATCCTGTCCTATATCCTAGCCCAACTTGTAGTAGTGCCTCTTTGTGACTCCTATCATAGAGCAGGAAGTTTATGCCATATTTACTGTTGACCAGTTTTGTAGAAGTTTAGCGATGAATAGAACAGCAAATATTAAACAACAGTAAGACCCACTTATTGTTGTAAGAAACAGGTTAGAAGGCTACCAAACAAACAAGAGCAATTAACATCCCTGTCTTCCAGCCCTACTCTCTCTCTGGGAAATCCTTGGTTCCCAAGTACAATCTCAGTCTTTTTCTCTACTATTACTGATGTCTCATTCTCATAGGAGGAATTTAACTTCAAATGCTACCTCATTCTCTTCAAAACTGAGTCCTGTCTGCTAGATAATCTAGTATCTTATCACTTTGGGTCACATTCAGGCAGTTGTTACAAGGTCCATGCTCTCAAAGTGCCATGTGGCCAGAGGGCTGTCTTTTCCCTTCAAGAACTCCCTATGTAAAGACAGAGAAGGATCGAAGTTTTCTGGTATGATTTAAAGGTCAGAAATTGTCAGCCCTGTCTTTGTACACAGATAATGTTTTGCCTGGACAAGCCAACATGATGCACATAGAGGGCAGTGCCATGGTTACTCTCCTACTTCAGGCTACAGCTGGCATTTGGTGTTCATTAGTTGGAGAGGAGCCAATGATTTAGTTATCCAGTTATCATTGTGTCTCCACAGGGGCTCTCACAGAGCAGCAGCACAGCCATCCCTTCCCTCTTGCCCTCCCAGCATGTGGCACACGGTGCCCCGAAATGCCCCCTTCACACAGCCACATGCACACATCAGGCATATGACTCCCGCCCCCTGGCCCGTGGCCACCCATCACTTGACCCAGTTCATGGTACCTCACAGTCATGGAAGCAACTGCACAGCCTGTACTTGCATTCCTGGGCAGTCTGCTCTAGGTTTGTGGACAGCATGCATTTCAGAAGATATGGCATGTACAGTTTCTGCTGTTCAGAGTATGGGTACATATTAAAATAAAGCTGTCTGTAAGTGTTTGTGTGTGCTTGTCTGGGGATAACACTGTGCAGAACCAGGATTTAGTCGTAGGGCAAAAGTAAGAGAAGCACTGCCCTGTGGGCATTTTAAAAAATATGACTCTTAATAAAGTCATGATAGTCCTATTTTTAATTTGGCTTCTGTGTCTGCTCAGTAATGATTTTTCATAACGATTTATTGACCCTGGCTTCTTACTGTGGTCTTCCTGCTAACACTTTAGGAATGATAAAAAGCCTTGGTCCTAAAATATAGTGCTTTATAGATGTCTTCTGGAGAGAAATATCAAAAAGTGTCGTGGGTTAGCCAGATTTTTTTGGCTGTCTCATTTCTGCTTGGCTCAAGGCTTACTTATTAGACATTTTCACGTTCACATCCCTGGCAATGGAAGAGCTATACATTCAAAAATTTGGCACATGCCCAAAGATGTACACCGACATTCACAAAACATTTCCTAAGGTTGTAGCTGCTTGAATTTCAGCTCCTTAATTAGCCAGATGCCTTTGAGAAGACATTTTCAGGGTTCTTTTCACAGTTGACTGTTCTATGTTGAAGGCGTCTCTGAAGAGTAGATTTACAGTGGGGCTGTACCTGTTATATCCATGTATTTCCAGACTGGTTCTCAATTAAAAGTTTTGGCCTGGTTGAAGAAGACTGATTCATAATCAACAGTCATTTTTGATGCAAAAGTCAGGTATGAAGTAAAGCCAGCACAAGCCAGAACACGTTGGCCTTATATGTGAGTAGTCAGTCTGACACTATCAAAAAACAATGTTCTTAGTGCATGTGTAGGGATAATCATTAGGCCTGCCTTGTCTCAGAGGCACTGTCCTCAGGGTGCTTTTTCTGCATGGCAGGAGTGCAGAACTTCTTGGAGACAAATACAGAAGCCTTCCCCCATCCTGACAAACTTTAAAGGTTTTGTCTAGACAAGAGAACATTTTTGGCGTAATTATCCTCTTGCATTTTAATTTTGCATGCAAATAATTAGAACTGTGATGTTATAATTTCAAGCAGGCCGTGCTTCTTGTAGAGACCTGAATCAAATTCTGAGAGACCATTGGGAAAAGAAGCTAAAATACTGAGAAGTTAGCACAGTATCTTATAAGGAAAAAAAAAAAAAAAAGCCCTAACA
>VYZQ01007646.1:2787-14448 GCA_013400655.1 Mystacornis crossleyi | reverse complement strand
TGCTTTTAGAGATAAACAGCAGGAATTATGGGAATTATTTGTTTTCTTTTCCTACCATTTCTTTTCAGCTACCACTTCTAGCTGAAAAGGCTAGAAGTTGGTGTCTTGAGAACTGTTAAGTCTAGAATAAGAACTTGGTCATCAAGACAAGGGCCTTTTTCTTCTGGTATGAGAAGGTATTAATCTACAAAGTGAGCTCACAAGAAGTCCTGTTTCGGTAAAAAGAGAGGAAGCAAAAAGATGCTGTTTCCCCACAGGCAGCATGATGGGCTCTGATTTCTTGGTGGGGATGGCACGGCTGAGGATGGCTGATGGGATTAGACTCAGAGCCTGCCCTGCTGCTGCCAAGAACTGTGTTTGCTTATCCATGTGAGAAGGCAAAGGGCATACCCTGCTGCTCCATGGAAGAGTATAAGCACTGCTCAGTTGGTACTTGGTAGCTGTCATTAGCTTTGAATTGTCTGAGAAGTTTAGGCCATACTCTGAGGGACTTCAGCACCCAAGTGGTAGGTGGGCTCAAGCTGAAGGAGCTCACTGAGCATCAGAGTTGAAGTGGCTTATTTAGATCTCCTCCTTATGCCTCTCTTTCCTAGCCAGTTACAGCTCAGAAGGGTCCTACTCATGTCCCTTGTTGTTGTCTTCTTCTCTCTCCAGGACTCTTAACTGCTGGATTGTGGACATTATGAGTTTTTCAGTGATCTTACATGCAAGCCCCCAGTGTGAACATATACCAGGTAACGAGACAAGGAAAGAAAGCTCATTTATCTGTAGGTACTCTACCACCATCTCTCTCTTTGGCCTCAGAGCTCATTTCCACTTGGTCTTGTGCCTTCTGTTTTCCATTCTTACAGATAAAGCAGTAGTCTGGACTGTTATTACCCTGACTGCCCCAAAGTCCTCTTCTCTGGCCTCAGCAAGAGACACTGATGTGTACACAGTGTTGCTGCAGAGATGCCTTTGATTTACCTCTATGATAACATTATCCTCAGTGTTACATCCCAACTCGACTTTTGCTTTGTCCATTGCATCAGCCACTAAGCTCTCATCTGTAAATCCCATCTATAGAGAAATACTTGCTCCACTACTGAACTGCATAACACTTCCTCCAGGATGGAGTTCCAACAATGCATAACACTGAACTTCAGGTTTGGGGGAGGAAATGAGAAGTTATTGTGTATACAAGGTTAAATTAGGATGGATATGCATAGGTTGAGTGTAATAACTAAATATGAACTGAAAAGTTTCTGAGAAAGATTAATTGTATTATTACTTTCTGACGTTAAATTTTATCTCTGGGTTTTGAGACTTCTGCAGATGGCGGGGGGTAGAAGGGGGGCATAAAGAGCGGGCAGGGATGAAAGGCTTTTATAAAAATTTCTGTGCTACTTAAACTCATAAGTACTTTACTTGACTCTTAGAAAGCCACTGACTGAGCTGCATGTGATCCCAGGAGGGATATAGCACTACATAGTGGCAGTAAACCTTAGACATGACACTCTCCTTGAAATACTGTCCACTTACATCCTGTTCTGACTTTAAAAGCTAAATATTACATTTCTTTTAGCAAAAGAGCTTATAACTGAGACAAAAAGGACAACAGCACCTTCCAATTTTTTTTACAATGATACATTTGTATGTGCAAATTTCTATGTTTATTATGTACCCATGCAGAAACTTGACAAAGCATTAATTTTGTATATAGCACTTCTGAGCTGTGTTTGATGTAGTGTTGCATTTGGCTACAATTCAAGATGTGGCTTGATATTTATATGCTATTTTACACTGAAATATGATTGCATGCTTTTAGATTTACAAAACTCTAGTCTTGCCAGGAAATTCTTGCCTGTAAATCTATTTTAGGATTTTATCAGTTAAAAGGTTTAAGAGCTAAATCGACTTAAATGGATACTGCATATGCATATTCACAGGCAGGCTTTGGCCTTAACTTTGATTTAATTGTTTAGCATGGTTAGAAATACATACTTAAAAATCCAGGATGATTAATGAGACTGGTAACAGTTTGAGAACTCCTAACATTTCTCTGATGCTTGGAAAAAGCACTAAATTTCTTTTTCTGACATATTACACAAACAATATCTTAAATCCCCATGTGTGTTGTATTTGTCACAAATACAGATGGTTTAAAAGTTTTAGTGAAAAACTGACTTCGAAAAAAGAATTCACATAGCTTATTTCCTTCTTTCACTTTTTCTTAGGGACCAGTTAAACAGCTGAAACTGAATATTTTGTTCGAATCAAATGGCTTTAGTATTGCACAGAAAATTTGAAATACGTTTTATTTTATTTATTTTTCCCTTCAGAGAAGTTTTATAGCTCCTTAGTAAAATTCTGTGGAAAATATTTACTGTTTTCTAACTGACCTGGAGACCTGAGCCAGAAGAGCATAGAAACTTGGTCAGTAGCAGCTCCTGGCAGCCATTACACAGTTAGCAGCCCATTGGAATCCCCCAGGAATCCAAGTCTTAACATAGGAAAATAAATATGTTTTCAACCCTAACCACTCCAGAAAACACTGAAAATATGAACTGGGAGTAAATCCATACATTGTTCCTTTACTGACTGTGCAGACAGCCTGAAATAAAGCCTAGAGAGATGAGGCTGACTAGACCACAGCAGACTACTAACTCAAAGTCCTAATGTGATCGTTCAAGTCTTAACATCAAATGAATCATAACTGTTTATCATTTTAGCAGCAGCATTCCACTAATGTGCATGCATTAAGATCCTCAACCAAATGTCAATCTTCTCTGTGTGAAGACTGTCAGAACCTCCCCCAAACCTGAAAAACATAACACATTGGGGGTTTTGTCACTCAGAAGTCAAGTCACAGAGGCCTTGTTGCGTAAACTGCTAATTAACACCAAACAAAAGGCTAGTCTCTGCCCTAAGGAACTTGCAGTTTAATTATGACTGGAGTCAGCATGTAAATACCAACAGAAAATAAATGAACATAAGGGTTCACTTAAGATTTCTCCAGGGAAGCAGGCTTAAGAGATTACCATCTTCTTTCTTCTCAACTTCTCCTTTGTAGGATCGAAGAAATGTTCCCATTTAAAAAAAAAACACCACTACTGTTAGGACAGGACTGGGGGTTTCTTAGCTTGGATCTTTTCACTTTTCAGGTCTGGAGTGTAACCCTGAAGAGAGTTGGATCAGCAAACCTGATGGGATGGCAAACAGTGTCCCAAAGGCAGTTGGTGCTTCAGCCTGAGACTTGTTGGTGCAACGGAGTTGCTGCTTTTGGGATTGCAACAGGGCACAGCTGCCAAGAACACAGCAACGCAGCAGGGTCACAGGGGTCAGCTCAATAAGCACCAGTGTCAGCGGCATACATCAGCGTGCCAGCTCTAGGGAAGAGTTTCAGCACCATTATCGTGTCCTTGCACAGTGAAATAGCAGCACTGAAAGCACTCAGTACTTGCTTGAAGCATAACAAGTGAAGGTCAGGGTCTTTGAAAAAGAAGAGGCGGGAGCCAACATTGCTTTACTACCTGAGGCCAAAGAGGAAGAAAATTGGACCAGTACAGAAGACAAATCCTGGTCAGGTAGGTACTGGCTGCCTATTAGCAGTCAGTACAATATTTCGTGATGGTGGAGTGAAATGGGCAAGAGCCAAAATTCTGTTTTTTTCATCTTAAAGCTATGAATGTGCATTTGTTTGAACACTTCAGAAAGAAGGAGCCCATGAAGTCAAACAACAGAATTTCCCGTATTTTGCAGCAGAACAGGACAAATTTCACCATCTTGATATATGGCAAACTGGACCTACATTATGATGTCCAGGCTGTGGGACTGGATACCTACCTGGCTCATTTATTGGCACATAGATAAAGGAGCAGCACTCTCCTATTATAACATGCCTGACTTAAGGGATCGTTGTTATCACAGTGACATTTTCCTGTGGACTTTATACATACAGTAGCTATTATAAAAGGTATAAAGAACTCCTCTCTAAGTGTATTATCTATACACACCAACTGGGCTTTGCTGAATTCCCCACGTAATTGTTATGCTTTGTTCAGCTTATAAAAAAACCTCTACAGACCACCATGAATTTATGGCACATGTCAGCTTTAAACTTGTCTGTAAAGGTTTAAAGACAGGAGTTGAATTCCCTGGATTAAAATTAATTTTAAATGCTTTAATGGGGTGAGCTCTCTCATTGAAGACTGATGTGCCTGCAGGCTTTATAAAACACTGGCATTCTAGGATGCAGAGATATTTTCTGAGTCAGGTTGCTAAAGGATATCACACACCAGTGGCAATTACCATTCTCCCTTTTGCGGTCACATACAATGCCATAAAAAAGGGCCCCAGACTTCCTTATTTAATTGCCTGGTTTCTTTTCATCTCAGGCACAGGGCAGAAGAAATGCATTTAGCTCACCCTTGTAAAATAGCACACATTTTCTTACTGTTATACCTTTGAAATATCGCACATGACAGCGAATATTTAGAGAACTTCATGAATGGGAGACTTGTAAGCAGCCTTATCCTGGAGATATTTATTGGCACAGAGCTTCAGTGGCATCATGCTTCAGTGGTACTGAAGAGGTAAGACAAGTTTGTGCCAGTGGATGTGAGGGTGTGCAGGCTTTTTCCCTGTCAGAAGGGTGACTTGTCTCCTACTCTGGTTACCTCAGGATCATGAAATTCATGTGAAAGTCAAACATTTTCACACTTTTTGTAAGAGTATTTTGAAAGAAGAGAGATGATAATGCCACTTTGTAGCACTATTATTGCAACTTGACAGGTGATACAGGTTCTGAAATCTAGTGTGATCTTGGACAAATTTCTTCATGGAATGGAAAAATTGCATGGTTTTGCCTCGGTTCAGTTGTGTATTAGGAAAAGTAGAAATTATAGAAATCCTGCCATCCCCACTGAAAATAGTCAGAGAACATCTGATTAAGGTGCTAAGCTCTGGTGAAGTATTGAGTACTGTTATACAATTCAAAATTAATGTAAGATGTTGAAATTTTCCACTAGATAGTGAATGATCCCGGGAGTCCAAGGCGACCTCAGTGACAGACACTGCCAAGATGTCTAAATGATGTCTAAATGTCTGTGTGTGTATGATGACACATAGAGACTGATAACAGTCACTCAACATAAGATGAAACAGGAATGATATAAGAGAGGTGGGGAGAAGACAAGGAAAGAAGAAATGGTCAGAGAAAGGAAGTAAAATGGAGAACAAAGTGAAGTGAGTTCTGCTGCAGTCTCTTCCAGTAAGAGCCAAAGTTGAAGCACAGAGCAATACAGATCCAGCTCAAGCAGCTGCCATCAGATTGCTGCAAAGCATTAGGCACTGCACATCCCTTTTACCTGCCTGGGCTCTCTGTTCAGAGGCAGAAAACCTGCAGGGAGCATTGTTCTTCATCTGTTAACCAGTGCCACCAATAAGCTGCCTCCCCTGCAGCCCTGTGCTGACCTGCCAGTTGATCCCCAGCGCAGAAGGTCAGTGGGACCATCACATGCTGCCATCACCTGCCCACTCGCCTCCTTCTCTCTACAGAACTATAGCAGGGCCTGGAAAATGCTGCTCTCAGGAACCACTTATTTTCCCTCTTTCCTCCTTTTTATTTTTGTTTTTCACGGAAATGGCAAGCAGGTGTTTTGGCCTTCCCATTATGCCTAAACTGCCAGGTTCGCCCAAGGAAGTGTCTCCTGGTCTGTACGTAGGCCTGCCATTGTGCTACACAAGCAGGAAGAAATGTGGGTTCCTCTGATCCCCAGGCAGCAGGACGTCAGTGACAGCTCCTACAGAAACAGAATGAAAGACATTCTTTTAAGACACACATTTTCACACCTCAGACAATAAGGTTTTATCTGTTAAAAGTTATGAAATAGTGTTTAATATTTGCCCATAATGAGATCTGGACTGAAAGACAGATTAAAGAAATCATTCCTTTTACCCGTTTGGCTTATCGGGAAAAAAAAAAAAAAAAAAAAAAAAGGAAGAAGGAGAGTACACAAACAGCAATAAAGATACAGGCTTTTAAAATACGTAATCACTCTGTTTTGCACAGAATGAATGAGTCAGAAGCTCAGTGAGCTGCAGAAAAGAATTTCAGGGGGAGCATGAAAACAGTCCTCCTCCATAGTTGGATAACATCACTTATGCCTGGAAAAATAAAAACATATTCTAAGATTGAATATTTCCTTTTATATTCCCTTCTATACAAATTCATATGTCAGTTCCTAGCACACATTGGCACTAGACTACCAGTTGTTGTTGTGCTAAAAAGGATTCAGAGGCAAAAGTATTAAAAGAAAGGAAAAGACGACCAAAACCTTCACTGATTAGGTCACCACGCCCTCTCTGTTAGCTGCAGGAGGAAGTGGTGTAGAGCCCACTTTCAGGGCTGTCACTGCCAGACTGTGAGAATTTACTGTCTTAGGGACCTGCTAGCTGAGCTACTTGGATAGTCAATCCCTGACCCACATCCATCAAAATGAGCCAGGTTAAAGCTGAAACAGGGTAAAAAGTGCTAGCACAAGCAAATCTTCACTGGGGACAGTGGTGGGGATTGCCAAGCAGTCCCACTTGAAGCATTGCTGCTGTCAGAAGAGGACGTGTGGTCCATCTCTTGGAGCTGAAATCTGTAGGGACCTAACAGTCTTTGAAGCGAAGGTTTCAATTACTGAACTTATGCTGTGCTCAGCCTGGTGGTACCTAACAAGTTCTACCCCGGGGAGGGGTGAGAGAGGAACACATGCAATTTATTCCTCTTGGTGATATTTGCATAAGAGAGCAGTTGCACAGAACATAAATGTATATTTTTGGGAAAACTTTGCCATGAAAATATGACTGCTAGTAGTTAACCTAGCTGATGAAAACAGGAATGATAATTCTCAGTCTAATTTTAGAGTGGTAAACTAGGGACAGAGATCTAGATAAAATACAAATCCATTGAAATTTCTGTGTTTCACTGTACTTAATACACGAACTGATATCAAGAACAATCTTTTGAGGAACTCATTTTTGCAGCTGAAACAACTGAGAAGTGTCTCTAGGATTTTATGTTTGTTTATTTACACACCAGTCGCACTTAATATTGCACTCAGAGCCTAACTGTGCTTAGGGACATTCAGATACTCAAGTCCAAGAGGAGCACTTGTAAGGGGGCATAGGTCCTTAATCCTGCGTCTTTAAACCCCAAGCACAGCTTTACTTACATTGCTGTAGAAGGAATGGCTGAAAGGTATGTTGGGCAAACCTTGTAAGAATATGTAATATCTTTTATTAAACTAGCCAGCAATAAACAACCAGCCTTTTGGATAAGGATGCCTTCTTCCAGCCTGAAATCAAAGCTTTTTTGTTGTCTTCAGCAAGTGTAATGTCAGGATTGGATAGGTGCAGGAAGTTGTTTCTGCCATAGGTGAGAGTGAAAGACAACTGATTAAACACTCATCAGTTTACAGAATGAATCCCTATAGAAGAGGGAGAGGGTAGGAGGAGATGTGATGTGCCTGGGGGTGTGCCTCATCTCTTCTGTAGATGTTTCTCCCAAGAAAACAAGTATATACATTTATATGTTCATATAGATATTTTAACTTCATTATATACTTGGTATCTTTAAGAGTGATTTTCATTTGCAGTTCAGAGCAAAAGTGAAATGTTACAAATCACATGGCACAAAGCAAGTGTTAACTTATGAATTATGTCTGGTGACTTATTGAAATGAAACACAAGGGTCTATAAAACAGGCTCATGAAGTCTTACTGATTCCAGCATGTGATTCCCACTTTCACCACTAAGAAGACCCTACACCATAAATTTATGCAAATTATCTCTTCTAGCCTAATATGGATAACTGGTCAGTCTCTTCTATGATCAACTGGACAATTGTACTAGAAAGAGAAAGGAAAAAAAAAACATGCTGAAAAATTCAAATCCTCCTAGCTTTACATCAAAGACTCTCCCTTCCCAAAACACCTGCATATGAGGGATCTTCCAGTTCTGCAAGTCCAATATGCAGAAGAGCTCATGTTGTAGGGACTAATGTACAACACCTTTTGTACTGGGACAGAACAGAGTAAAATCCAGCTGAAAGATGGTAAGAGCTACCAAAACGTATAGCTGTGCTTAAAGGTAATGCATACACTAAACATCCTTTCTTCAGTGTATACTGAAGCAGAAATTAAATATTCCTTTGGTCTGTGGCAACCGTAATACTGAGATAATGCCCAACAAAGCAAGAGCAAAACCAAAGCTAAGTGAACTGATAGGTTTCCCAGGGGCTTGCTTGCAGAAGCAGGATCTGCTCTATTTTGCAACTGGAAGTGAAACAGTCAAAAAGTGAGTACTGTGTCAGAAGGAAGGGAGAAATCCAGAAAAGTGTGTTTCCTTCAGCCAGTAATTTATTTTGTAAACAATGTATTTTGGGGGTGAAGTACTAACCAAAAGGACATGTCTGAAATCCTGAAAATAGAAGATGCCTCTTTCTTAATATTACATGTTAAGGAGAACAGAACTTTGACATTTTTTTCCATTTTTTTTAGTGTTAAATATTTAGAGACTGTACCAAAGAAATCCCCTCTGCACAACTAGCTCTTTCCAAGATAAAACTGTTCTGGGAGTTTCAAGTATCAGCACTGGGTTCTTGAACCAAGAAGAAAACTTAGTTTCCATGGCAAATAGAAGCATCTCACAGGCAACTAGGATGCATTTGTTTAACCTATTTTGCATTAGCAATTTTTCAGGGAGTGTGCAACAGAGCCACCTTGGTTATTAAAGCCCTTGTAGGGCACAGAGCTGGCATGGCAGCTTTTCTTTCATCAGGTTAATTTTGAGACACAGTCAGGGAGATGAAACTGTAAAGATTTTGCAATTTTTAATTAAGAAATTTTGTAAGTATATGAACAGCCACATGATGAACAAAGTACCCAGACATGAAAGAGTTTATGTTTACACACTATGCACAGTTATAAAGAGAGTCATATAAGGAGAGTGATACCTCACTTCAACCTACTAGAAAACAGTGTATCCTGAATTACCTCTCCCTGTGCTTTCATGAAGACCCTCTTGTTTATCACCAGCATCTTTATCAGAATTACCAGCAGAGCTGAGTCATACAAAACTGTTGTTGGAAAAATAAGGAGGACACTGTGCACTGAAAATGGTATGGCACATTGGGAACAGGCATGTTTTCTGTCAAATTAGAAAAATGCTATGGCCTGCGCATGCTGATGGAAATGCAGAAATGGCTGGAGGAGTAACTTGGAAGTTGACAAGGGAACTTTACTTCTACCCCAAAACCTGCACTCCCCAAGCTGGCAGCTGGCTGTGGTTACCCATTGCCTGCACTGCTGCAGGGCCCAGGGGCAAGGCAGAGCCCCAGAGGTGGCACAACACGGTGGGGACAGGGCACCATTAAGGATTAATCTACAGCAAGGCAGCAAGTTACACTCTACCTGGCCAGCCCATTAACTTTTCTTTCTGAGGAAGGACTGGCTCTCATCAGGAAAGGTGGACTTATGGGGATGGAGAAACTCATGGCAATTGGGACAAAGGAAGGTGACCAGATTTGAAAAGCATGTTGTATTTTAATCAGTGAGGGAATGGAGGAATTACATAAAAGCACCATGCTTATGAAGCAGACGACCTTATACACAGAGACAGAGTCTCATATAAGTAATTTTGATATGGCCAGATCTTTATGAAGAGTCATGAAAAGAACTTGGGAAATTATAATCTATCTCTACACCTTTGGTTCAGAAACCATACAAACATGACTGATTTGGCCAGTGTTAGTATGCAGCTGCACTCTATGGAGTTGCTGCTGCCCTCTTCCTTGTCCTCTCTCTGGACCTTTTCCTCTTTTAGATTTCTTGGCTCAGTGGAAAATCATCAAACAACATTTGGATAACGAACACTAAAGAGAAGTCATGAGAATGGAGTATATAAATAAATGATGTTCTAAAAGAAATTGAAAACGTATGTTTAAAAGATGTGTTAATATGGCATTTTAAATAGTTAAAAATTATTTCAGAAAATAATCTGATCTTTTTGAAAGAAACTGGAATTCCCTTAGTGATGGTGAGCAGTTTGTTATTCAGTGAGACCAGTCAGACTACTGACAGGTTATAAGATATCTTTAAGTCTATTGTACCTCAAGCAATAGGAACAAGCAAATAACTTGAGTCTTATTAAAAATTGTGATGACAAGATAAACTTCATTCCTTAAATT
The DNA here is from genome assembly GCA_013400655.1 of Mystacornis crossleyi. Lineage (NCBI taxonomy): Eukaryota > Metazoa > Chordata > Aves > Passeriformes > Timaliidae > Mystacornis > Mystacornis crossleyi. Next base: position 4,232 of record VYZQ01007646.1, on the reverse strand, counting down.
TCAAAAGCATTTCCAAGAAGATTAAAAAGAATTTATTTCACCTAAGAAGAACAACTTGAAAGATTATAGCTGAGTGAAAGGACATTTCTTGGGCAGTTTTTACTCCAAGGTCAATTTGAATCTTCCTTGAATTATTTGACGACTAATTCCAGAATCTGGTTTCATGCAGTGTAATTGAGATTAGAACAAGGTCAGAGGACTTCTTCACACTACCTGATTGGCTGCTGAATAAACATGAACATATTCCCTTTTTCATTCATTGACGATGTCATGGGCTAATCTGGAATTACTAAAAGGTTTCTCCAGCATTAAGTATGACCAGTGATATTGTTAGCATTTTTTCAAAAACAGAAAAAAAAAATCTTCTCATAGGAAGTATCTTAGTTTGTAAAAATCTGTTTCTCAAAAGATATTGTGGTTGAAGACTTACATATCTTTTAACGACTTCCTATACAGATGTATTCCAGCTGCTGTTTTGTCAGAAAGCTCCACCTCCAATGACAGGTATATCTTTAAATTCAGCTTTATTTCAGTCACTTCTAACTAAAAATTAGGGCATCTGACATTACTCAGCCACATCATTTGTAACTGAATCATAAAAGAATCTCTGTATCCTGTTGCACAGAGCTGGTGTTGAGATCTTTGCCGGTTGCAAAACATGTTGTTTACTTGAAACATATAAATTGGACAAACACGGAACAAAAATCACTGAAAATATGTAATCAAGAAAAATAAACCTCTGATATGATTTTTGTAATATGACGTTGGTTTTCAGGTGGAAAAGTACAGATTCCCAAAAATATCCATGAATTTTCATACACATGCCCCAAAATTTCAAATGCTCTTAAGAAAGTAGCAGAAATACCTAATAAAGAAAAACTGAGTTTTAAAAATATTTTTATCATTATGTAAATCTGCAGAGAAACATCAAAGTTACTTTTCAATAATTTAAAGATGTCATATTTTTTCTTGCAGATTTTAAGCCTTGATCTGTCTAGAAACATCTGTGTTATGCTCTGCGTATGACTGGTTTCATAGGCTATACATGTACCAGTCAGATTTCACTTTGTGAAGAAAACATTTAAGTAAGTCATTTTATGTTCATCTGATTAAACCACACATGCCCTCTCTGTGTATCCACATTTTAAATTTTAGAGGTTATTTATAATATTTTGTCCAATTATTCTGACAACTGAGAATTGTATTACATTGACATTAGGGTTCAACATAATTTATTTGTTTATTATATATAAGCCATGAAAATACACTTTTAAAAGTCATTGTAAGAATGTAACTCTTTTTAAGGTCAAGCACATGCTTTCAACATTATTTTTACACTGTAATTTTTAAGATAAAAGGTTTTATTTAAAATCTTAGTTAACATAAGGATTTAGGACTAGAAAAATCTCTTCTTCAGAGGATTGAAGAAAACAGTGTACGCTGTT
>VYZQ01007644.1:0-44330 GCA_013400655.1 Mystacornis crossleyi | reverse complement strand
AGATGAGGAGCCCTGTCAGTCAAACCCTCTGCAGAACCCTTCAAAAGGGGTAGACAATATCCAGTTGGAAAGCACTAAACCAAGATAATTACTGTAATTTAAGTCTTTCCTTCTGAGAAATACGATATTCTAGCATAGTTTGTAAACAAAGAACTGGAGGAGGACTAAAAAAAATACCCTTATTTTATAGTGACAACTAAATACTGTTTAAAAATACAGTAATTCTAATTCAAAACAGGAAATTTTATGCTTATATATTGTGCCGTGTATTGGGTTGATATATAGTGATGCATTGGGTGGCACTATCAGATCTTTAAATCCAGTTTATTCAATTTAGCAGCCCTTGTTGTGTTGCAGGAAATAAAACCTAAGCATACGAAGTTGGACGGAGAGATGGTTTGTGTAGTATCTCTAACGCAGTTTCCTCCGAGGAAACAGACTTTGCCTAGAATTCCTTCACCATGCAGTACGGAAAACAGCCACTGGATGGAGCGTTTGATCAAAGAGCCAGGAACACACAGCTTTTCGAGTAGCGATAAAAGTACAGGAGGGGTTAGAATTGAAGCAACAGAGAAATCAGTGAGCTGTAAGCAAATACCACGAGTACCAGCGTTACCAACTGCAAAATCTTTAGGAACACCTGTAAACTCAGCCTTTGAATCCACGCCCCCCAAAGTCAGCAAAATTATACCAATTTTCAAAGGAAAGTTGATGCAAATGAATGGAAAGATCACAAATCAAACAGATAGGAAGAAAAGGGAAAATGCTGAAAGGCATTCACCAGTAAAAATTGTGGGTGTTTCATCTTCTATGCTGTCTGTGCACAAGTCCAGCATAACTCAAGTTTTCAAACACATTCAAAATATGCCAGTCAAAAATCCTACTGATAGCAGCGTGCGTCAGGTAAAGAACATGAAGACACAGGCAAAACATGATACACCCATATTCCGATGGAAAACCCAGTCTGGTGGACAAATTGCTAACTCTGATTTTTCTGAAAACTCAGCTTCATCTGGGAATCCAAGTGAAGTCAATCACAAAAAGGCAAATTCTCCATTCTTTCTTAAGAATGTTGGGCCAGTGCTTCAGAAATCAAACACCAGTCCATGTCTGAATACATATGAATCTCCTACTTCCAGTGCAAGAAGGGGAAAAAAGTTTGCAAATCTAAATACTACTCAAGTTCTTGAGAAACAACACCAGTCAAAGGAAGTGCATTTGCAGATTTGTAAATTAGACAATGAAATGACAAATTCCGGTTTGTCACTGCAACAAACAAAGAGATCAAATAAAGGAGCTGGGTTAAATATTCATGAACCTGTCTTCAAAGATACAGTGTGCATGGCCGAAAGTGAAGAAAACAAAGCAGCATGCCACTCAAAGGACTGTATTGCTGAGACAACCAGTCATCATTCCAAACATAACTTTGAACAGGTACAGTAAAGAACAGGGCTCATTCTCGCTGCTTCTCACAAATTCGAAAACAACGTTAGGCGATAAAAAGCATGACTTTCATCATGTTCCACCATCATTCTCAATATAGTTTTCTAAAATTCTACCATATAACTTAATGCTGCTTTTTTTCTGAAAGGGAAGATGATTTACTGTGTTTTGTGAAATACCCATTTCTTTTATATGGAACTTTTATGGTGTGGTAATTAGTTTTCCTTTGTTTAAGACTGTTTATCCAGGTCTGTGTGAGGTTAACATGGTGACATTTTTTTGGTGTTCACTCTCTCCTCATATGAAACTGTATTAATGGAATAATTCCTTCCTCCTGAAAGGAATCTCAAACCTCATCAATTGTGTAGTGCTGACAGCACTTATGTGTAAAGCATTGTGCTGTTAGACAAACATAGAAGTTCTACAAATACAAGTTTAATTACAATTTCACAAAAATCACAAGTTGCAACAGGAAAAACTCCCACTGGACATGAGGAAAAAGTGTTCAGAGTGAGTTCAGCTACTACAGCAAGTTGCAGAGGGAAGCTTTTGGGTTTGTTAGTCTTTCAGATTCTCAGAACTTGACCGAATGGGGCCCAAAGCAGGGTCATCTATCTTTGAAGTTAGCTCTGTTTTCAGTAAAAGTTATGATTACATGACAGCTAGAAGTACTTTACAACTTAACTTTTCTGTGATTCTCCCTGCATTTCAAAGAAATAAGTAGTTGAGCTGATTTCAGTGCAATTTTTATGAGGATGATACCCCATATATCGGGCACACGGATGAAATGTCTTGTGTTCATCACTTTTTTATCTATAAAATGTAATTTGGTAGGTCATCTCAGCTTTGTGTGATGAGGGCACCTTTTGAAAAAGTAGGTAATTTTAAGAGTTAGAAAACTTATTCAAAATGTTGTGGGGTGTTTTTGCTAATGAAGGTATAAACTTCTGTACTTTAAGATGATTGCAGCAAACAAATATCTGACATGTGAAACACTGACCTCAAAACCAACTTTGCCAGTCAACAAGAGCAACATGGAAACATCTGTAAAGAAAGGTTGTGCCAGAAGAAGACAGGTAAACCCCCCCACACACATGCACTCCTTAATCCAGTCCAGAAGGACCTGAATTAAGAGATAAAAAAGATATTTAAAAAATTTTAGCATGTTCCAACTAAAATGGGCAGGCTAAGAAATCTTACTGACTTCTCTGGATAAAATTAACCTTAACCAGGGTAAAATTAGCAGTAACCATTGGGTATGATACTGTCACTAGAAGAGTTCATTTAAAATGTTTGTCTCCAGAAAAAGATGCTACTGAAATGTTTAATGATGTTACTGTTTCTGAAGCAGATTTTCTGATTCTACAGAAAACAGTTTTATGCTGCCCAGTATAACTCTGGGCATTCTCAGTGGCTCTGTGAGTTTTTCATCCAAAAAACTTGAATTTAACAACGTTCTGTAGAAATGACTTTTTGTTTTGTTATGGTTTTAAAGCCAAATACAAGATAATTCTGGAAGTTTTAACTCTAATTAAAAGAACACAGTCCGTGCTTTCTGTGCAGCTCAGAAAAGGCCAGTACAGCAACCCCAGGGACCTGCTGCAGGAACACGCTCATACCCCAGAGCTGCAGCAGGGAAGAGAGGAGTTTGTGTGGGAAGCGCCAGCCCAGCTGCTCTGAGCTGGCCCCATCCAACTGCAGCTGGGAAAGGCCCTTCCACAGGGCCACAACTGAGTTACTGGTTACAGGCCCAGCACTGCAGTGCTACAGCAGTAGAGTCAGTCTTGCAACGAGGAGAAAACCAGCAACTAAAATAGCTGTCGATAAGAATAACAACCCCAGGGGTTTGGGTATTGAGGGGAGACTTCCACCACAATACAAATTAATGGATTTGCCTGCCACTGGGAATGGCTCAGAGACACCAGGGCTTGTGAGCATGGAGCGCTTGTAGCTGGTCTGGCAGCACTGCTGGAATGGGGAAGGGGCACTGCCCTGTCCTGGTCAGGAATCACAGGTGGCCCATGCATTCCTCACTCTCCAGGCAGGCTGTGACTAGCACAGGTACCTGCCTGAGCCCTGCAAGCTACTTCTGGGAAGTGTCAGGAGACAACGAGCTCTCACTGCCACACTGCCACTGCAGGGCTGCCACTGCTGGACTCAGGGGAGGTGGGTGCACAGCTCTTGGGAGGTTTCAGTGGTGTGTCAGGAATAGGAAAGAGACTTGTCTGCTGGCTGGGGTGGGAATGGACTCTCTGATACTTAGTAGGTTGATTGTTCCTGTCCCCAGGTTAAACTATAATGGTGCTAACTGGGGACACTGCTAAGCACATCTGTGAAGAGTAAGTCTTTGCCATTACCTCAGGAATGATCAGTTGGTTTTGAAAGTCACAGTTGCTAGAATGTAAAGGGTATTTTCAGAGCAGCTGTGGTCCTAATTATTTGGCCACTGTGCTTACAAACATACTTAAAATTATTTCTATTGGAAAACAGAAACTTTTATTAATGACTTCTTATTCAATCAAGCATTGCCCTCAGAAACAACTTTCTTTAGTTCAACTGTTAGCTTAGTATTGCTACTTCATTTGCTTTACTGGTTTCTGCTCTTTTCTGTTTGTTTGTCTTGTTTTTGTGAGCAGAAAGAAGAAGGTTATTCAAAGTTAAAGAGAGCCAAAAGAAGTAAACCTTCTACCTAAGGTGTTCTGGAGTATTGAAAGAAAACTGTGGGTATGTTTATTACAAATTTTAAATATTTTATTAAAATAATGTCACGTCTGTAATAGTTCCTATGCTTTTGGATCATGATGATGATATCAGCTGTCTACGAAGAATCGCTTTACTAAAGAAATGGCTTCTAGAGCAAACTGATGAGGTAGCAGAAGCTAAGGACACTAGCAAATAAAGCTTTGTGCTTTCTTTGTGAAACAAACAATGTTTTAAAAAAAGGCATTTTGTATTTACTAGAACTTAGAGCTTGACATAAATTTGTATTTTGACTGCTCATTTTTCTCTCAGACTAAAATAAACCTGGTTTTTGGGCTTCAAAGTTTCATTTGGATCTGAGTTGAAGTTAAACCCAAAAACCATTAAAGTCGAGCTGTGTATATTATGTGATATCATTACAAGAATTGGGGTGGCTAAATGCTCTTGTGCTGCTGAGACCTAATCAAAGGACAAAATTGTCTGTCATAGAAACTGAATAAATTTAGTTTTGTGACAAGATATTTCAACCCACATTGCGGGTGCTTGTCAATAATCTTGCAGGATAAAACAAGTTTGTCCTTTGAACATTCGTTTGAATATTAAGAATACAGCATTAGGATATAGTATAAGAACCTCACCAGGTTGAAGGACTGAGTGCCTATCAGAAGTTATCAGCTGTAAAACATGCAGGAAGGAGTAGTCTATACAGTTTACTGTTTCAGAGATAGATAAAAGTATATTTATTCAAATGAAAATACTGATGTAAGCAAGATGGTCACAAAGAACAGCACAAGCATGTCTATTATACGAAGAAAATAGAAAAACAGAGCAATAAAGAAGCAACATATAAACTGTACATTTTGTAACCTGGTTTTTAGCTTCAATGGAAGTGATAACAAGTAGCCAAATGTACATTTTGTCTCACAGATGCACTCTATAATCTTCCTTTCCTTATTTGGATATATTTCCTCCAGTGAACATGTATATCAGTTATCTGCTTTTCCTAAAGAAAGTCTGTGTTTTGGATGGAAGCTTTCCATCTATGGCCTTCATACTTTGGTATTCAGCATATTCTGTTCCTGGGTTTAGCGTTTCATCTCTCCTGCTTCAAGCCAGGCAGTTCAGGCATGGTCCTTCTTCAGAGGTGATTGTTTTAGTGATCAGCACAGATATCCATAGGTCCAAAATCTGTGACTTTCACTGAGGACTGATGAGCAGAAATGGAGTCTCTGCAAATAGTTGGAACTTTACCTTTTTTTACTCTGATTTTTTTCTTATTTATGAGTTAAATGCCACAGGATCAAGTTGATCATGGTAGAAAATACTTAAACTCTGGAAAGAAAACAGTGTCTTCCATACAGTGTTTGAAATATGATTTCCAAGATCTCACTGGTGGGGGTTCTTCACTGGTATCGATGATTTAAAAAGAAAACTGCAGCTAAAACAACTTCTGCTGTTGGATTCGTGTGTACAATTTTGATTCTGAAAAGCTTTGCTCTAAATTCCTTTATTATGGATTACTACACATGCATTCAGAGTGCATGTTTTCATTTGAGCACTTGGGAATTACTTGTGAGTTTTTGAATTTACTGCGTAGCAAGATTTATGTGTGAGAAGTCCTTACATTGGAATTCAGTGATGTAGTCAGCAGGAAGGACTTTGTTCTATAATTCATGACAATAAAAACATTTTTTACAATTATCTAGCGAAAAGGGTTGGTTTTTATGACTTATGTGCCAAGTTGCACAGCCTCTTGACTTGTCCAGGAAATCACAGCATAATCCTAATTTTTTTTTCTTTGTTTTGTTGGAGTGTGTTAATAAAGCAACGTGAGAGAAGTATTTAACATTTTAAGAAGCTGAACATTTGATTTTAATACTAAGTCTCCATGCTTACTTCTTTACTAATGAAAGTCCTCCTATCATTTGCAAGGTCGAAAACTACAGTGAAAGAGAAATTTGTTTTCTAAGACAAATCAGAAGAGCAGAGCTTCCAAAGGACAGCATATACTACTACTGAAAGGTGTTTTAAAAGAAGCATTTGCATCATTGCAAATGTTGGAGGAGGAACAGACATATTAAAAATGGCAGCACTGAAGGCCCAAAGCTTTTTCCACTGATCTGCAAAACTCTTCCTGTTTTCTTCCTGCTCCTGTGTTGTAGTGAGATACTGACCTTTGGTTTCAGTTGCCAAATTTCATTTAGCAAATGAGAAGATATGAATTCATCACATTTAGAAATAACAGTAATATTTCACCTGAAGGTATTTGCTGCCATTACTGTAAGGATATTGGGTGAACATAAGAATAAAGTAGGAAGTCCATACAATTGGAATTATATAAAAATTCTCAGCAGATTTGGGCTGAGATTTATTGGATTGTTTCGTCTAAAAGGTGTATCTCTCAAACCAACATTTAGGAATTTACCTTACAATTTGAAGGCTATTCTACAGAAATTTCAACAAAGCCATCTTGCAAATGCTTTCTTGATGTGAAATAGTAGGCTAAAATAGTATCTTTTCTGTGTGGTGAAAATAGTTAGCTTCATTGAAAAAAATCTGAAAACGTTCAATCTTTCAATGAAAAAGCAATTTTCTTTTTCACGAAGAGGGAAAATTTCCTAATCAAATCTTGTAGCAGAAATGACCTTTGGATAGTGTACTTCAGTAGGTTGTTGGTACCTAAGTACCATGCTCCAAAAAACGGTTGCTATTGTAACATTCTTTTTGTTATCCTATCCATTTTCTATTGCTATCAGATTGTTTCAGGTTAGGACTTAATTTATTGCATTGTTGGCCGTTTATAAATGCTAAAGAATAGTTTCTTAAAATTCTGTCTCTTATTTTCTTGTAGAGTTAAGAATGTGGTTTGGCTGCCTGACCTCAGCCAAAGGTTAAGAAGGTGAGAATAGACTGTTCTGTGCAACAGAAGTTCCTTCTTCCATCACCACAAGTGATTGTGGTACTTTGAGGGCTTTAAATTTAAGAAGCCAGATCTAAGAGAAAGGATAAATCTGTGCATAATACCACAGATTCCTCATGGAGAGAATTCTGTCTTGTTCTGTATAAAAATGCAGACATTTAATCTGAATGCCCTAAACCCAAACTTTGTAAACAGAATGCAAATACAGATGTGGGAATACAGCAATATTTTTCCTCTTCATATTAGCCTTAGAGTTTTCAGTTGTCTTTTGGTTTCTTCTGTGATGTAAACTTTTTCTATGCTTTCCTCCATTCAGGTTCCCAAGAGGGCTGTAACATACTTGAGGATCTCTGAGCTTTGTGTATTTTGCTGTTTGTCATTGGTAGCTGTTTCTGGATGAAAAATTGAGGGTTAAATACAGTCAAGTGAATCCATGTATCATCAACTTCTTTAGACAGTTAAGGTTAATAAGCCTCTAATGCATTTGAAAATTTAACTAAATTGTTTCGTTTTTGCATCACTTTATGTCTGTCCTGCTACTTGCTTGCACAATTAATCATTCTTCCAAATTATTTTATTGTTTGTAGCGGGGTTCTTAAAGATACAATATTTAAATCTTTGTTACATTGTCTGGGCCAGTTCGTTTCATCAGTAAAAAATTTCCAAATAAGTTTTCCCTGTCAAGTCAAATGGTTAGAAAATAAACACTTTTATTCCTATGGGGATAGTTTAAAGGCTGGATTTGACTCAAGCTTCATTAATTCTTGTTGTAGTTTTTGATGACTTTTCAGGTATGAAACTTCTCTGTAAAAGATTTTTTAAAGTTTAATTGATGACACCATTCTTCAGGAGTTCCTACAGAACCTGTAGTTGCCCTTTGAGTAATTTTATTGCCATAAGTGTGTCTTCAGTGACCTACTTCAAGGTGCAGATACAAATATATACACGTATATAAGATTTTTGCCTCATAATCACTGCTTTTAAGTGAATATTATTGTGTTACCTGGAAAATAAGCATCAAATGTCACACTAGCTCCTAAACTCAAACGTTACAGAACTGTAGTTTATCACTTGTTTCAGACACACGTTTGCAAATCCTTTTTTCTAAAGGAATTGATACAACGGGACTTCATGCACTTTGTGAATTTTTTTTTCTTTTTTTTTTAGGTTTTTATTTCAATAGCTGAATTTCTATTTACCTCATTCTTCAAATCTGGATTTTATTCTACTACTATGGCAACTTTTCTTTTGTTTTGTTTTTTCTTGAATGGTGACTGTCAACATAGCTCTAATTTCAGGGTGCCAGTGTTTAAAAGAAAAAGAGCTCTTCAACAGCATGTCATTTCCTCATACATAATACAAAAAAATACAAGCCAAGACAAATACTGAAAGAAGCTAGAGCAATATGCTCAGCAAGAAATCAAATTATACTTACATTTTGTCTGGAAATTGGTATACAAGGCTACTTTTTAAATGCTGTAGTTTAGTTACCTTTCATAGGTTTGACTGTATGTAACTGATCTTTCTCCTGTCTTATAACATGGAAAAGCCTGTAGAATAGTTGCATTTCTACCATTTTTACTATAAATTAATGCTTTATCTGATCTGCTTCCTATTTTTGATTTTAAAACGCTGCCAGTTGCCAGCATTTTCTTTGTATTACAGAAGTAATTTTGCACTCTTCTTGCACTTTTAAATGTTGACATCGTTTTGTGTTATCTGTTAAAATACGCAAAATACAGAAGAATTTATTTATCTCAGATCCAGTGTGTTCCATTTAAATAAACTTCTGAGTTACTCATCTGTGCTAAATTGGCAGCTACTTCCTGGTCTAAACTGTGGGGGAGAACCCTGTTATTCCACCCCACCCATCCACTCCTTGTAAATGCATGGGAAGCTGTTGATAGTGAGCGAACCGTGCTGGGTGCAGGAGTGATGGTGATGGAAATGCCACGAGTGGGAAGGAATTTGGTGCTGTGACTGCCTTGGGAGGATTTGGTGATGCTGAAGGGACTTTTGCTGCTGTCTTACTCTTCACAGTTTATGTGGAGGGGTTGTAAGAGCCCAATTTCTGCTTTTAATCAGTTCTCGCTGACTGGGCAGAATATCCTCTCTTCTGGCAGGTGCCAGAACCTGTCAAAGCACAGGAACCCTCAACATCCAGGATCACCTGGAGCTTCCACATGTGATGTCTGCAGGCTTGGTTTCTCAAGATTAAAGAAACAGACTCCTCCACCTGCCCCAAAATGTATAAATGTACATAGGAACAAGTGAAAATGTAAAAGGTCAAAAATCCCCAGGTGAGAGAATCTGGTGAAGAGGTCAACTGGCAGAAATTATCACTTGCCCACTGACATCTGATGAGTTTTATAGTGTTTTATAACTTTGCCACCAGCTCTCAAATCATCTGATTCTATGTCTAAGTCAATTCAGATTTACATTTGCCAAAGCTTTCTTTGGCCTCTGTATTAGAGGATTCAGCAAGTATTCGTTGAGTTGAAGTATTCATGATGAGTTCACAATATTTAGTAAATACGCATTCCCAGAGAGTGATCTTTCCTTGCACGTATTCCTAAATTGACACTGTTCTTATCCTCCCTCGTCTTCACAGATGTAAGCCAGAGGGAATTTTTATGTACTTTAAATTGGCCTAGGCTCAAGCCCTCTGTCAAAGCTCTATTTAAAAATTTACACATTATCTTCTAGGTGCTTATAAGTGCAGGGAAGCTTGCTGCTTAGTTTCTTTGGTGCTAGCTACATACCAGTTGGTGGTTCAAACCAAATGGCTTAAAAATAGTCTTATTGAGATCTCTGGAAGTGCTGTGTCACGGTATCAGAAAGTAACTTAATAAATACAGCACTTTAAGAACTTCGGGCCATGTTTTGTTGCATCACATGCTCGTCCTGCCCTCATGGAGAACCAGGTACAGACGAACCGTGGCATCTCCTAAACTAGTTCAGGAAAACATCTTATCCCAGCCCTGAAAACCCTACAGCGTTCTTCTGTCTTTTTGCAAGTCCAAATGGTTCTGTTGACCCATGCACAGCACAGAGCAGCAGCTCAACCTCTCACCTAAAAATTTGCAAGGATGAGCAAGTCTGTTTCCCCTGGAATCTGTGCAGAACTCAGTGCAAATTCTGAACATCTTCATCCCCCAGGGTAGCATTAGAATCTGGAACAAAGCAGTCCAGCTTTGCTGGAAAATATGTGAAAATTGTTTTCAAAGAGCTTACAGATCCACCAGGAACACATATAGCTTCTTGCAACCATTTTTTTGTTCAAAACATTGACAACAAATTTCTTATTTAACCTAGTACGTAAAAGGGATTTAAGCTCTTTCCAGTGGGAGATGTTAAAAATTATTGAAGGCTAATATGTCTGTTCTTCCTGCAGGAAGCTCTTTGTCTGGAATTAAATAATCACTTTCAGAGAGAGAGTTTTGTTCCGTTGTGATATTAGCTAAATATGTGTGTGAATTTATTTATAAATATGCACACACACATTTGTATGTGTTAGAGCAGGTGTGTGACTATGCACACACATACATGTGGCTGTGCTTCATCAGAGATGTTTAAAAAATACGCTGTGTGTGTAATGTTAAAAATGTTGTTCTAGTACAGACAGTTCAGACTGGGCAGCAGAGTTTGGTAGTTCCCTGCTGCCAAGTACCGGAGGGTGGAGCACGAGGGATAGTTTTCATCTTGTTTCCCTGATTCCCTCATCCACAATACAAAATTCGATTTACAATGGCAGGAGCGACTGCCAAAGCTTAGCTGGTTTTAACTGTGCTGAGCTTAATTAAATACTATTAAACCATCAGCTGCTCTCTAAATAAATCACCAGTAAGTGAAGTGTGCTGATAGCTGCAGATTGCAGTATGGTTATGGTATGAAATCTTGGGTGATGCCAACTCAGTAGTGAAGGTAAAACTTTGACTCTTCTCTGTATGCCAGGACCTACCTGTTCCAACACTGGTCTGTGCACTGCAGGTGCCTGGGAGTTGAAAGCGGTCATCTGGGTGGATGATCCAAAGCTGAACTTTAGCATAAATAAACACAAAGCCTGTTGTTACGTGCTTCTCAGCTTCCACAGTCCAGTAAAATGCATTTCCCTTAATTATGCATGGTATCACAGCACAGATTTTGACAAGAATGAACATTCATCTTACAAAACAGTTGGCCACCTGTCTCAGTGCAGCCAGTGAGTACCAGGGAATGGTGACCAGCAGGTCTAGGGAGGGGATTCTCCCCCTCTACTCCACTCTCATGAGATCCCACCTGAAGTGCTGCATCCATCTCTGGGCCTACCAACACAAGCAGCAAGTGGACCTTTTGAAGTGGGTCCAGAGTAGGGCCCCGAAGATGATCAGAGCACTGGAGCATGTCTGCTATGAGGACAGGCTGAGAGAGCTGCAGTTGTTCAGCCTGGGGAAGAGAAGGCTCTGGGGACACCTCATAGCAGCCTTCCTGGAGGCTGTAAAGGGTACAGGAGAGCAGAGAGGGACTCTTCACAAGGGCATGGAGTGATAGAACACAGAGCAATGGCATTAAACTGAAAGAGGCAGGTTTACATCGGATGTTAGGAGGAAATTCTTCACTGTGAGGGTGGTGAGGCTCTGAAACGGGCTGCCCAGAGAAGCTGTGGGTACCCCATCCCTGGAAGTGTTCAAGGCCGGGTTGGATGAGGCCCTGAGCAACCTGGTCTGGTGGAAGGCGTCCCTGCCTGTGAGAGAGGGGTTTGACGTGAGATGATCTTTGTAGTCCCTTCCAACCCAAAACATTCTATGATTCTATGAAATCAGCTAAAGCTGCTCAATGCCAAAGTATTTTCCAGAATAAAAATTAGAAGGGTTATTCTTCTGGGGGGTACAAGCAAAAAACCCCTATATCTACACATCCAGAAAAGATAGGTACCTATTTAATTTTTTATGTCACCTTTTTTATTACATTATGCAGCAAAAATATTTTTATTGCAACTGGAGCTTCATGTCTCTGGGATATTTCAAAGCACATGAGGTAAATGAAACTAAATTAAACCTCTGCTGAAGAGGGAAAAAAAGGGGTGGTAAATCATAATTCAAAATTATAACATCTAGTTCTAATCTGCAAAATAAAAAAAATCAGAAAATTAACTTCGTTTATTTTCCATTCATACAATGGAAAATAGTATGGGAAGAATTAAAATGGACCCCTGGTAAAGCAGATAACATTCTGCAGCTTACTGTGCAGCTTTTAATATATGTGACCAGAACTTTAAAGTACTGAAGTATGTGGAAATTCAAACATTTGTTAACCAGGAAAATTCTGTAGTGCTCCTTGTATTGCAAGAGAGACTTAAGTAAGGCTCAGTTCCATAAGTTTGTGTTTTCTGGGAGGGAGGATGCTTCGAAGGCTGACAAAAGCTTTTCATTGTATATCAGATTATGCATCTCTTGTAGGAACACCCTCACTAAAATGCCACACAAAGTGAGCCCGCTGTCCTGGGTTATTATTTTTCAGTCTTATACTAGTAGTTTGAATATTCTGCTTCTGCAGTTTTGTTTTTTTTTTTTTTTTTTAATTTAGAAAGAATAACAGTAAAATCCAAATTCTGCCCATCAGTGGAAGTAAATGCATTCCAGTAATGGAAAACACACAGCTCCCAATACCTGGGCACCCAGCCAGCCCAGCTTGGTATTAATCATACATATTCATTAATTCTCATTTAGAGATGAGTCAGTTGATGTTAGCAGTGTAAGTGCACACAGTGGGAGCCACCATTCAGCTGTAAAGGGAAGAACAACACCAGTTTGGGGATTTCATATGCACTGGGAATACTGGATAGGCATACATCTCTTGGCCACTGGCATGCGAGTATCTACTGAAATCTGAGGCTGCAGCTGGGTGAGGGGTGCTGAACTGCATTCCTTCATGCCCTGCACTCTGCTGGCACAGCCAGATCTGCTGCCCTTTTTGTCAGAATGCCAATTTTACCTATTTTCCCAGGCCTTTTCTGGGCTGGAGGGAGTCAGTTGGGTGGGAGTGGGCAAGAAGTTGAGTTAAATCTCAGAGACACTCCTTTAGAAAGCTGATTTACATATTTGACATATGACTACAGAGATTAATTTATTTTAAATGACTTATATTAAAAGGCTAAAAGCTACTTATTTGCTGCATTGTTAGTCAGTGATAGTGAGCCTGAGGGAATTTGTTGTAAGAATTGTACTGGGAATTTCAGTACTGTGAATGCTTTAACTTTTCCAACTTTTTGGAGAAAAGTTCTCATCTACAGGGATCTTTTCAAATATTAATGGAAATTTTAGCATGTACTATAGAAAGAGATTTCTTTTGAAATATTTAGGTTTTTTCCAAACTTCAGTTAAAAAAAAATATTTTTATGTTATTATATGGAATTTTAAACCCAAGACAGAGATCTAAAGCAGTCATATTGACAACTGGAAAGGAGAAGAGAGATCTCACAGAAGGTGTCTGTAGATTAAATAGAAGAAGGTACAGAGAAGGAAAGTTTTTTGGTGAATTAAGCCCCTTTCCTGCCGAGGGGGAATATGCCTCCCTGGCAGAGTATCCGCCTAGGTGGAATCTCATCTGAACCTACTGAGTTGTGCATTGGTAATGAGATAGCATGGAAAGTATGCATCATTAATTTTTAAGAGAGCTACTGTTAGAAGAAAATGATCAGACTTTGTGAAGAGTGTAATAGACCTGTCAGGGCCACATTTTAATGCCAGAACATTTTTATTTTTATGTCTCCAAAGAGTCAGTATCTGTTTAAGTTACAGCAACACTCATTTATTGTGCAGTTTCACACAGTACCCAGGGGAAATTTGATGCAAAGTTTAGCTCCTTCAAATCAACTGCACATGCCTGATACTGCATAATCAGGGTAAGTATTTTAGAATAATTCAGAACAACAACAGTAGCCTTTTAATATGTTCATTACAAAAAAAAAATTTAGCATAGAGAGCACCAAGAATTTTTTGTATTTTTGTGAACTTAGGATAAAACACTTATTCAGTAACTCACTATTTTATTAAGACATAATATATCGCACTGTCATTTTCAGATATAACAGTCACATAAGGGCAGGAGGTCTGTAAACATTTAAGACTCACATAGCATCTCTGGAGGTGGCACTTGCAGTTCTGATGAACTTATACTCAAGCAGGACAGGCACATTTTTAGAGGCACAGACTATAGACAGGAACAAAGAGCTGGTGAGTATCAAAATTTACAACTGATTCTATGTCACAGTTCCCACTGAGCTCTTTGCACATTTAATCATGTCTCCCTTTATGATTGCAGTGGTACTTCCATTAAAGGTAATTAATCAATCAGACTGAATTCTGTGTAATTTTTGTCACTCCTCTCTCCCACGAGTTTATGCTTGCTCAGTCCAAAAGTGCAGTTCTCTACTTCCATCCAAATGAGGGTCTTCCCATCTCTGCCTCATGAGCTGCAACATGCTTAGAACTACAGTGTGAATAATGCCCTTTCGGGAATGCTCCACAGAAAGTAATTAATGGGACTGGCTTTCATTCCTAGTGAATCATGTTTGGGCCAGTAACAATTTTCATATGGTTTAGGTTGCTCAGTCTTGCTTGATAAGACAGATGTGATTAAATGCATCCAGAGTGTCCAAGCCAGGTGTCTCTTGAAAAGGAAATCTAATAAGAATTGAAATAAGCTTTATTTTTCCCATTTTGGTCTTTTGAGATCGAGGTATTTTGTTCATCACCAAACGCATTGGATTTCTTTTACCTTTTCCTTCTAATGTTTATTCTTGGAGGGCAAAAAAATATTTTGACTTGAAACTGTGAGCATAGGTATTCAGCTCACGTATTTTCTCACTTGTTTGTTCAAGTTGTTTTTATCCTTGGTCTTTTTGCTCCAACTTCTATTGCTTCTTGCTTGTGCTTACAATGTGTTATCGCGCAAAGCTGCAAACTCCAATTTGTGATGATGTTTTGCTGCTCGCTGCTTTTCCTCCTGCTCTGTTCCCAAGCGGGTCACCCACGACTGCAATTCCTAAGGGTGTCCCTGCCCAAGGTGTCCCTGTGCCTGCCCCAGGGTGTCTCCGTGCCTGCCAGCATCTCTCTGGCCAGGAGTGTCAGCCCAGCTACGCAGTACCAGGACCATCATCGCCTGTGGGCAGGCATCCCTGGGATGGCAGCGCTCTCAGGCAGTATGACACGGCTGCAGTGCTGGTCGGACAGCAGTACCCAGCCTTCTGTACCTCAGACTGCCT
Organism: Mystacornis crossleyi; assembly: GCA_013400655.1. Taxonomy (NCBI): domain Eukaryota; kingdom Metazoa; phylum Chordata; class Aves; order Passeriformes; family Timaliidae; genus Mystacornis; species Mystacornis crossleyi. The sequence goes on along the minus strand of VYZQ01007644.1, from coordinate 29,022 downwards.
CTGTACACAATATCAGAGAAGATCTTAACATAAATGGTCTTTGTTTGAATGCAAACTCTTTTCTCTAAGGTGCTGATCCCTCTTGGTACCCAGGCCCTGGCCAGCCGGATGCCCCCCATAATGCCCTGATACCCATCCCTCCATTTCCCCATCCCAGGCTTGAAATGAGGATGCAGTTTGGTTGATGGTGCTACATGAGTTGCATGGACATGGTTCCCTCCTGGGCCAGGGAGGGCCCAGGACCAGCTAATTCTGTCTGTGAGTACATGCCAGAAATCTATTTCTGAGCAGCCCAGTGCACCCCAGAAAACCAGACAGTGACAGCTTCTCCCACAAGGCTTGCTCCCTCCCGCAGTCTTACTCCAGTCTGATGTTTTCTTAGTTTCCCAGACAGAAATCTCTGTCACTAATCAGTGTTTTCTTACCCCTGCCTTGGCTTCCACAACTGTGTCTGTCCAAACAAAGATCCAGGGAGGACCAAAAAGTTTTCCGGTTTTTTACACTTTCAAGATTTACTTTGAAGAGATGTTTGAAAGGACCTTGAGACATGTCTTTTAGAGCAGTGGCTTTTCCAGAATGCAAGGCTGAGGGAATGTGCTGCTGATTTCAGACAGATGATGTTCTTCCCCGGACAGCACCACTACCTTTCTTCCAGCTCCTACAGCCTTTTATGCCAGATGATCTGGGATCACTGCCAAAAAGTATGTTCCTTCCAGTTGTGTATCCGGATATCTGGTAACTGATCCTCTAGCATCCCAAGATGAGGTGACATGCCAGCACTACGTCCCCATCTCTGCCAGAGCTAGAGTTGACACAGAAACCATCTAACAGGAAGGTTTGTGGTGGCTGTGCTGATCGCACAACTCTATCACCATTAGGCAGTACCAGACCTGCCCAAAGAGCAGGTGCACAGAGGGCATAAAGGCTTAGAAATCCCAGAGGAGCTGGAGCCATGACTGACACCCATTGGTAGCCCTGCAAGCAGCTAGCTTTCCATATGTAAGACTTAGTCCCAAACTATTCTTAGTACTTGGGGAGTACATTTCATTGCTTGGAGCTTGTGATTAAATGGGGAAGTAACTTCTCATGACCCTTTGTCTCCCATTCATCAGCATGGCTGCACCGAAACTAAAACAAATGACCTTAGAAAGGAGAACTTTATGTTACAAAAATATCCTTACAGTATGTATGGAAAGCATGTGAATATCTCTGAAATATGATCAAAACAATACCCAGATGACTGTAAGATGTTGAAGTAACATTATCTTTCCTGTATTCAACCCAACCAGAATTTAAATCTTCTGCAGGCAGTCTTTAGAAATAGCACTTAATGCAATGCCAGAGCATCCTACAGAAAAGGTACGTCACATTAATGTGAGTGGATTGTCTTTGATTTCCTTTAGCTCTGTGAAAAGGCTTAATTGGACAACTGCACTAATGGTATTTGTGTAATTGATTCATTCACAACAGTTAGTAAAGTGCAGTGTTGTTCTTCCATGGTGGAGAACAACAACAAGAAGTTAAACCATTGAATCAATTGTTAAAATAAATCTTGGCTAGTTTGGTTTGTAGGGGCCTTTGAAACTTGGATTACAAAGATGACAACTGTGTTCAAGAGTATTACTTGGGAGGTTGTTTGGAGGGTTTTTTAAAATACTTTTACTGCCCTTACCCCTCGGCACTGCCTGATTTGACATCTCTGTGGGCTTTGAGGTTGGTGGATTGTCTCAGGCTGTCAGTATGTCCTTATCTTGCCATCCTTCCCAACCCAGCCTGTAAACAGAGGGCTGATGGATCCACCCCAGAACAGTGGCATTGACAGAGGGTGTGACATTGACAGTTCTTAAATTTCAGGGGACTGTGAAACAGAAATACTTCAAAGTAGTAAAGCGTGTCTTAGAATTGAGAGCAAAACTTCCATCAGCAACAGATGCAGACAGATTTTTCAATTCTTCTCTCTGCTGTATGTTTAGTAGTTTTGAGTAATTCCTATTTTTTCTGGGTATCTGAGGACTCAGTTTCTCTGTCCATCTTGAGTTCAGGATAGAGTTTGAGAGAAGAAACAGCTTTTTAATGCAAATATCATTATTGAATGCTAGGGCTGGGTCTTAAAGGTGTTTTTTTTTTTTTTTTCCATGAGTTTTGTTAGAGATAGATGAAGTTTGAGTTTTATTTCATTTTCTTTAGTCAGCCAGACTGTCATCTGGAATTTCTTTTGAGTTTTCAGTACCGTTCTGGCCTACTCCTTAGGTAGTGGATTTCTCTAACTTCATAAACAGACACTTGAGGTAGAAAAGAATGCAGATGTTCATTATACAAAGCAAAAGAACAAATACATAGGGTTTTTTATTTTGTCAGTTCTCTGTAATACCTGCCTAGAGAAACATTAAAATGAAACCATATGCTTATAGAGCACTCAATGCCTTTTAAAATGCTATATAAAACACTAATTCGCTGTGGATTTTTTTTAAATTTCAACTCATTTAAATAAATACACAGAGTTTTTTAATTAAAAATGCCAACAAGCATTCTTGCAGAGTATTTTGCTTGAGTGGACGTAGCGTGCCAGTGCCTGACCCTGCCTTACCCAAAGCTGTCTTACTTCATGAGAAAGACACTGGAAAAATAAGTGGCTGGAAGCCAGCATCAGGCAGACTTAATTGAGAAACAAGTGAGAGTGATTAGCCACTGGAACAAACCAGGAAGAGAAGTGAAGGGCTTTCCATGTCTGGATGTCTTCAAATCAACAATCAAATCTCACATGGAAGAAATGAATAATCAAATAATTTTGGAGCTCAACAAAGGGTAATTGTATGAAAGCCTGTGATCTACAGAAGATTACAGTATTTAATGATTCCTTCTGGAGTTAAGCCTGAGTTCGGGGCAAATTAAAATACTGATAACATGAGTGTGACTTTCTGAACCCTGAATTCCCTTTTTCAGATCTTTTTTCTTCAAGTCTGCCAAACTCTGAACATCCTACCATTCCATGTGTACGGAAATAATTTTGAAAAAGCCCAGCTTTGAAAAATTGCCAAGAAAATCATGGGCCCACATGTTACAATAGACATCTGAAGGTGAAAACTCCTCACAGCAGTGAGAAGCTGTTTTTACCCTGATTGGCCATCAAGGAGCCCGACTGAGATATGGTCTGCTCGCATCTTTGGCCCAAAAGCCCTCTTGAGAGAAGATCTCAAACGTCAGACTGAGATAATTCTATTACTCAGTAAGCTGGTCGGGATGGACATCAAAAGCAAATGTTTCCAGGGTTTGATTGTCTTCGTGCTTGACAAGTCTAAGGACAGAAAAATTGATTGAGCATACTGATTTGTAAGTCATCGCCTGTTCTCCCAATCACATTTTCCATCTAAGCATTGACTCATCTGATAAAGCATTTTATCATTTGATAAAAGTGAGCTGTCAGGGTTTAAGGTGCAATAACAGGTTACCACATGGGAAACAATTTCATACGCTTATTTCATTAGATGTTTGTGGTGGTGGAGTCTCCACTCCGAGCCCAGGCAATAGGGACCCCTCAGGCCTGCCCTGGGAGTCCTGCAGGAGTGTGGGGAGCACAAGTAATCCAATCTCCCCTCTGTGGGAATAGCTTGGATAGCAAGCATAAGGCCAGTATTTAAAATACCCATATGAACTGTGGCACATCTTCTGTCTATACCTTACAAATTAATAGTAATTAGAGGAGGAAGAGCTCAGTGGCTCTTCCCTTTGCAATAAATTATAATCTGTGAGATATTGAAAGAGCTTCATCTCTTTCAACCCTTTTTTGTACTATTTCTCTTGCAAAATAAGTAGATACAAGCTTTAATTTTAGGCTAACACTCTAGCCAGTGGGGTTTTGTTTTTTTTTTCAAAATTAGAAAAATTGGTTCCTTTGCTGAGTGGATTCCTGTGATCTAAAGCTGCAGTGCCTGTTATCAGTATGCAGCTGCTTGCTTTAAATTGCTAACTTCTGAAACACTTTCTCAAGTATTCCTGAAATAGAATATTTCATGTGGAAATAAATGAGTTTGTGAAACCCTTTTAATTATTTCACTTCAGTGAAAAGATTAAAATCTAAGTCTCTCTCTCTCCACATCCATGTTGTAACTCAGAGAATATAAAAGAGATTAATCATTTTCAAATGCTAAATACAGAACAAAGTCTTTTTTTTCCTTTCCCCCACACAATCTGAAAGCCATCAAACTCCCCCACCTCCCTACTGTGCGTATGAGTTGAACATTGTTAAGTACAAATTAAGGAACTGATCTAGCAATTTCTTCCGAGCGTAGTCTTAGAGAGCTGTGCCGGCTGCGCTGGGGAAATCACAGGCTCGATTCAAAGCCTGAGGAGCACTTCCTGAGTACACGGGGGATCAGGCATCTCAGAAGAATAAAAAGGCTCTGAATCTGCAATTATGGGCCATATCAAATTGTGTAGCTTAAAAAAGAAATATTTTGCTGTCTCAATTTCAGAAAAATTTAGTATCATAAGATAGTACCATAAGATGGGTTTTTGGAGGGGAGGGTGTACTTGTCTTGAGCGGTTGTTTCAGAATCAGGCTGGTGAGAAACTAGACATCAAGATTTGAGTTCATATGGTCTTGCAGTGCCATTTATTCCCAGGGAACAGAGTAAGCCTCCTGCCCTGATCCCAAGGAAGCTGTTCGCTGGGATTACATTAGGGAACAAGGGCTTGTATGTAGCCTAGGCTACAGCTGGTGAATGCCACGCCACTCACTGCAGAGCCATGAAAACCTTGATTGCAGTTTGGATCGCTGTAATTAGCACTTTGTATTTGCACTATGCATTTTAAATCAGGTGCGCATTAATGCACCAGTTATCAAGAATGAGCGGCACAGAGCGTCGAGATTTTTATAAATACTTATTCAAAACTAGATGATTTTTAATGTGTGTGATCAGTTGCAATCAAAATTACAGTAATAAATAAAATTATAAACAAAACAGAATAGGAGGCTTTTACATAAGAATGAGGCAAATGGTACAACAAATGCCAAATTGATTTCTAATTCTGGTTCAAATAAAATGTTTATAGGAATTGCTTATGCTTTGATGTCAGTGCTGAAAAATGTGAATATTTCGTTTATCAAAAAATATTTTAAAGCTATTAAACTCTCTGTTAATGTAAGGCATGCAAGTATTTGTAAATGCCTTAAAGGGTGACACTAAAATTGGGAGTTTGTTTTATTCAGCATAGCGATGTGATTCACAGCAACAGAGGAATGCCAAATGTTATGGAGCCTTCTTTATCTCAAGGTCCCCCTTTGCTCAAAGTTTCTAGTTCCCAAAAAATGGGTCTGTTCTCTGAAAACCGTCATTTGAGCTGGGACTTCTAGAGTGCCAGTTTTGCAAAAGGGTTTTGGAAACTGTGGGGAGCTGCTTTGAGGCAGCTCACAAATTGGGGCTATTCTCAGGTATCAAAATTTTGGCATTTGCAGGACTGCTCCTTTTACTGAGAAGCCACAGATCAACAGATTCTAGACTTTAAGCATAATCGGTAACTTGGAAAAAAAATGCACTTGTTCCGTGCCGTTTTTGTATTCCTGTGGATGTTTCTCAAAGCAGGTATCTATTTTCCCCCAAGTATTTTCTTTAATTAATTGTTATTTCTCATTCTTTTAAAAGTTGCTAAAACATTCCCAAGCAGCTGGCTGTGGACGCTTTACCCTAGAAATAACATTGAAGAGCCCTTGAGGCCAGTCCTAATGAGCACTGCACTTCCCTAGAGCGATTTATCCCCAAAGTCTTCTGTAGGGTCTGATCGACTGTTTTCTGTTTTCCCTGGCTCTGCTCCACACCTTGGAGTAATTTCTGTCACCAGCCCTCTCAGTGGCTTCACCCTGAACAGATTTTCTGCTCAGTTTCAAATTTTTCCCGTGTCTCTCAGGCATTCTGGGTTTCCTAATGGAGTTAGTCTGTGCCTTCCAGGTGTGATTTAACTGATAGGGAAATGGGTTTCTGTTCGCCGTATTTTGTGTTTGATGTTTATTCACCTGTTTCTCCGTTTGTGCCTGTTGCATATGTGTTTCAACACATTTCATCATCTGCTTCCCTCTTCTGGAACGCTGCCAAATGCCATCCCACCTTTCCAGCCCGCAAAGGAAAGGAAATGAGCTTGCACTGAGCCCGCTCCTGACCCCGGGGGCTGCCGTGGGTGCCTGAGCCACGCTGCCTACCTCACCTCCAGTCTCTGCAGCTCTAGTGGAGCTGCGCTGCGACTCCTGCTCCCCCTTCCGAAAGGAGCCGAGGGAGGCGCAGGCATCTCCGTGGAGACCCCCACCACCCGATTTCTTTCTTTGAGTGCTGTAGACCGTGGAGATGGTTGGAGCTTTAGAGCTGTCAGTGCCAGCACTACCTTGGGCTTCTGGGTGCTTTGCTGGGCAGGCAGGATGCCAGCCCAGGGTGGCAATGCAAGGCATGGTAATGCTGGCAGCTTCGGGGTGAAGATGCTGTCCCAAAGGTCAGGGATACTTTTCTTCCTGTATTTTTTGTAGGCTATTTTTGTTTTTATTTTCAGGGAAGGTCAAACCCCCTAGGAGTTCACTGTTAGATGTCACCTGCACATTTCTCATTAATAAAAATTAATTTACTTTTCTGCCCTGAGGTAACCAGTAACAAATATGAGGTAGTGCATAACAAATGCATATCTCAGAGCACAACTTGACTGTGTAATTTCACTTGCAACACTAGACGAGAAGTTAGTCTGTCACTACAACCATGCCAGATTGCAACTAGTGAGGATCTGACTGCTAATTTTTCTCTCCCAATGCTCTGTACTATTTTGCAAAGAAGTTTTCTTTAATGAAAATTCCATTAACATTATTCTCTTTCATTACCGTTACCTGAGAAGGTTCTATTTACTTTATTAAAAAATCATTTTTCAAATACACCTATTCTGACACTTTCTCGTTCTGATTATGAGAAAATCTCTGGATAATGTGAGAGGAATAAAAATGTGCTACCCTTTTTTTTTTTTCCCATAAGGAACATATTGTAAAAGATACTTACCAGTTTCACCAAAACTGTTTTTGTGAGAGCATTTGTGGCTTTCCTGAGAGCAGGGCTGTTAGACAACCATTTTGTCTGACTCAAGAGTTGCTGACATGTCTTATTTGATAACTGATGCAACTGCACAGCCTGTTTAAAAGGTTCATCGCCAGGTCCTCAGACTGTGTAAAAAACCCCAGCTCCATTAACTGCACTGAAGATGTGTCTATTTACACCAGTGGGCACAGTGGGAAATGCAGCTATTGTCCGTGGAGGGAAGGGAATAGGAAATGCAGGACAGGCAGCCACTGACAAATAGATTATTTCTGACACAGAAGAGGATCAGAATGAAATTCCCCTCACATTTTTTAATACTGCTATTAAATGCTGATCCACTAACTAATGCCACAAGTCTTTTTCCTCCTGCAAGCAGCAGGCTTGCATCACAATTTATAATGTACTCACAATTTCTGAGGGGCCTTCCAAGGAAAGTCTTTCAGTAACTCTCAGATATTTGCAACAAAATTACACCGAAGATCCTCAAGTATTCATCTGTGGTGTTAAAAAGTCAAAATGCTGTAGTCAGTGGTAGCAAAACAGCTTGTAGCAGAATTCCTGGGAAGCCTGTGCACTTGCTGAAGAAAGTTTGATAGGCTTCTGTGCTGTGGCCACTCCAAGCTCTGGTTCAAGACAATAAAGCCCCGGGGTGCCCCAGAGATTGAGTGATTCATGCCAGCAATTTCCAGCTGCTGACTTGGTGGATGACAATATCCCTAATTCTCAGCAACAAGCCTTTGCTCACTCTCTGAGTCCACTGATTCAGAGGAGCTGGGTTTGTTTTCACTTTTAGCAGACACCGTTCTGTTTCCTTCACCAAGCAGCAAAGAACACGTCACTGATTAGAAAACAAGTGGGTTTATTGCCCCCATCTCTGCAGATCTGATAATTTATGACAAGGTATACTTAACCTTTATCCTTTCTGGCATTCTGATGAACTGCCTCGATGGTTTTTTGGCAGTCTAAGCTGCCCTCTCACTACAATGGAAGGATGAAGGCAAGGCAGGAGCATCTGTGACTACAGCTGAATGCCCTTGCAGGTTCAAGCAGAGGAGGAATCCCAATCTACCTGAGCTTGTTCCTACTTAGAGACCCATGGGATTCATTCAGTCCTCTCCCTTGCCTCATAGGCGTCAGATTTATGAAGAATTAGTGGTTTTGCAGCCTTGCAAGGGGTCAATTTCAAGGTCTTCCACACTGTTTTATTGAAGAAAAACTAAACGGTATAAAACTGCTGATTAGGAGATTTTAACACCCTTTGACTTAATCTTCAGATCTGTTGTAGGTTATATATGAGGGACTATTGTTTCATACCATTATAACTTAATGAGGAGTATGTTGTTAGTCACAATGAACTCTTTGTGGTTTATGGTTTACTGAAGAATATTTTTTAAAAGAAGACTTTGTGCTCTCAGGGCAATTTATGTTGGAACAAGAGTGTCTATAAACTGCAGGTGTCTCATTAAATTCTGCTGGTGATTAGAAGAAGCAGCCATGTGCGGTGATCTTCATCAGGGGCTCCATGATTTGTGTTGTCATGCTCAGTGTTTCCCTAATAGCTGCGCATTACTTAGCATTGATGCTCAGCTGCTGTGAGCAGAGCTCTGCAAAAATAGTTGGTTTCCATTCAGAAGCAAATGGCATTGAGCCAGCTATTGATTTATAGACTGACACATCCTCCTTTAGAATGGCTGTGAGAGCATTGGCTACTTACCTGTTACCTTTCTCTAGAAGTATGTTAAAAATAATTTTCCACTTGATAAACAGAAGCACAGAGTGTGATATTTATACTGGGCATTTTCACAGAGAGCTCTGAAAAGGGCTGCTTTATACAATTGCACTGGGGGGAGAGAGAGAGGGGTTGAGAAAATTTGTCAGTATTCCCAGCTCTGGTTAAATGGTTTGGCCTGAAGGCAAGATGGATACATGCCCATTTCTTCCCAGCATCGACATGTGTTTGAAAACAGCAACTTGGCATAAAGTTTTAAAAAAACCAACACTAAACACAAAACAACAACTCTTTTGTATCTGCAACACATACGGCTTCTTTGGGGGAAAAACACAATAATATTCAAGCTTATAACAACAGTGATACATTATTTAGAATTGTGCTGTCTTATTCATCTTGAAAGACATTTATTTTCATATTCCTACAGAATTTATTTTATAATTCTCTGCTAGTAATGTGACAGCTACTTTTAAAAATTTTTGTACCTGCAGTGCTTGGCTGGGTTTTTTTTGTGTTCTTAATCTTGCAATTGTGCCTGGGATAAAGGAGGAGTACTGGGTTTTTCTCAGCACTGAGGTCTGTTTGGGAGAGAGAATCTAAGCTGCACAAAAAAATATACCAAACTATTTGGCATGATTCTGATTTTTTCTCATGTTGAGGTCTTGCAGTGGGCATAGATTGTACTGATATCAGCTCTCACGTATGAAGTGCCAGAGAGGTCCAAACATGAATGCAAACTCAGGCATTGTTTATTACCCTGGTCCTGTCCAGCCTCTGGCAGAGTGAGGCCCTTATACACTTGGCCTGGGACAGATACCAAAATATTCAAACCATGATCATATTTTCCTAGAAGTTCAGATGGAGATTGTTTTGGGTCCAAGAATTTTGCAGAGGATTCATCCTATTAGCAATGCAACTCTGCTGTTCCTTGGCATTCACAATACCCTTGTTCTTCCCAGTCCTCAGCTTCCGCAGCTAGCCTGAGTTGGCTTTGGCAAGGCCAGAGTGTGCAATCTGTGCTTCAGCTGAGGGTAGAAGATGCCTGCAAACCGGATGGGCCACCTGTTAGATGGAGATAAAATACACGTTTTTGGCTTCTTCACATGAATAAGAGCCACAGTTAAAAGAAACATTTAGGTATTTTGAATAATAATAGTTTTAGAAGGCCATTATCTTTCTCTGATTTTTAAACTGTGGTTGACATGTTTGAAAGGCTCCATGCTGGCACCGAGACTTAAAGGCCACCTAGTCCAATCTCTTGTTCAAAGGTGGACCAGTTAGACTGGATTTCTTAGGGTTTTGTTCTGTCAAGCTTGAATATCTCCAAGGACGTAGACTCTACAACCTTTTTGGAACACTGTTCCTGTGCTTGACCCTTTTCACTGTATAAAAAACCTTTTCTTAGTACTGAGTTGGAATTTCCTGCATTCTTGCTTGTGCCTGTTGTCTCTTGCCCTGCCATCGTGCACTTCCGAGGAGAGTTTGGCTCCATCTCCTGTACATGCCTCCATTAGCTGTACACAGGAGTCACTGCTTAAAGCTAAACAATCCCAGTCCTCTCAGCCTCTTCTCATAGCAATCTTCCCTGTTCCTAAGCAAGAGAGAGGGTGTGAGGATTTTTGTAGGGCTCGCTTCTTCTAATGAAAAGCCACTGTTATCTTCTGCTTTTAATAGCAAGCACTTCACAGTACCAGAAGTGTCTGCAGAGATCCATACAAGTGCTCTTTAGAAGTCCATACCGATTGATCTGGCATTGCTCCAGCTCTGCTCTGCTTTCCAGCATCTTTGGAGCTTGAGAACACTCAGTCAGAGCAGCCAGTTTAAATATTTATAGCTGTGTAGTTGCACACTCCAGCTACCAGTGTTTTATCCAAATGCCCAGACAGGTGTGTGTGTGCCTGCATTTAAATCCCTTTTGCTTACAGAGATGGCATCTGACCTGGCTGACAGCTTTGTGAACTCCTGGACTAAAAACTGGACACAGCCTTGATCTGCTTTTTCATAAATAACATAAAAGGATGGAGCCCAACAAGTTATTTCTCTTCCTTTACACTTACAAAAAGACTGTCTTCTTTTGTTCTGATTATTCAGACAATTCTTCTCAGTTTACCACATGGAAAAGCAAATAGTGTTAAACACACCCCCACAATTTTTTTGCAGCCGTCTACACTATGAGAGTAGGTCTTTCTCAGCAAAGTTTGTGTAAAGGCTGTGGGATGGGGTGATATCAGTGGATGAGGAACATCAATGGTGCCACATTTATTTTGAGTTCTTTCACTGCCCTTCTTGGCATGAATGTGGTGTTCCTCTGAAGTGCCAGTCTCATCATGGAAAAGGTTATTTCCTACTCTTCTGCAGCCAGAAGAAAAGGATAGCAGGGGTGAGCTCCCCACCACTGTGCTGGGAGTGGGAAGGGCCCCAGCTATGAAAGAGACTTTCCTGGAGGAGACACTTCAGTACTGGGAATGGTGATAGAGACTCGTCCTCCAGCACCCTATGGAGATCCACTGGAGAAGAAGTTTGTGTTTCCCAGCGAGCTTTCACCCATGGACTGGGAGAATGAACACTTGTAACTCAATGCCTAATGGTCAGTGCTGTCAGAGGAGAGGGGCTGAGGTTCAGCCTTCAGCCAGCAGGACAGTCTGATCCATCTGCTCATTTTCCAGGTACAGGAGAGAAGAATTCTCCTGAGCTGCATCCCCAAGCTCCTTGCCCTGCCCTAGAGCCAAGAGGAGGTGCCTGAGATGAGAACCCAGCGCCAGAGCCGGGCATCACTGGTGAGGCAGCATGGAGGGATAGCAATGGGTTGTGCCACAGTCCTTGAGGAACATTCCTGGATCATGTCCGAGTGGGTGAGCATCCCTGGATCGTGTCCAGCTGGGTGAAGCCATGTGTTGGTCTTTCCACAGAGAGTCCTGCTATGGAAAAGAAAAAAGTGCTGGGCTATGGTTAAATATCTGCATTTTCACTTTTATTAAATGAGCTTATAGCTCATGTTACTCCTACCTCTGCCCATTTAAAATGCAAGGAGCCCCTGCTCTGCTGCTGACATGAATCAAGAGCACACACTTAAATGCCACTGAATTATGCTGGTGTAAATCCAGCCTGAGCCTTAAAACATGCCATATCACATGTGACTTCATATTCACGGGAAAACAAATGCAAAACAAATGAGGTGGGACTGAAGATCTGTCCCTGCCGAGTCCATTTCCAGGCTTTTCAGTGGAGCTTATCACTGTCCTGTCCAGCTCTTGGCTTCATTTCTTCACTTTTGAAAGATATCTACTGAAATGACAATGGAAATTCAGGCAATATACGAGCATTATCTAATGCCTCTTCAGTGACATTGCTTTGGCTAATTTTACACTGTTTATCCAATATTTTATAAGAGTTGGAGACTAGAACCTGATCCAAAAAATGTAACTCTTTAATTACTTAAGAAAGCTCAGTGAAATCAATGGGTAAAAATGCAGAATTTGATTAAGCATTCTGTTAATTTTTCATTATTTCTGTACGCTGTGTGATGCTCGTTCATGCCGCTAATTAATCTTGCATTTCCCCAATTTATATAAATATAGTATGAAAAATAAAACCCCAGGCACCTGTGGTCTACCCACTGAGCTTTTGTGACACGAAGTTACAGTTCAACAAAGGAACGCCTGAGTATCTCAGTGCACACTGCCTTTACTCCACAAACAAGAGAATACAAAGACTAAAAGAAAGACCATGGCTATAATTTTCTGAGGGCTGGTTTGTGCTCCTCCGTGCTCTGGTCACAGTTTTTCCAAGAGTCAGATGCAGGCTGAATCCATGTGAATGCACATCTGTTTGGCAAAGCACTTACATGCGCATATATAATCTAGAATCAGATAGACAAATACTGGTATCATTACATTAAAAGAATTCTGAACGCTGGAGTAATTACTTGGATATTTATTTAGCTATTGTTGGACATTTGATTCCATCAAAGGGGCCCTGGTTCATGTAATAAATATTCAGCCACTGATAACTCCCTGTAAGATTAGAATGACACATTTAACAGCCCTTGTACAAGAGAAAAAAATAAAACTGCCTTTTCCCAGCTATCCACTTTCTTGGGATAATGGAAAAAATCAATTTCTTGAGGACAAAGATACAACCTGAAATGTCTGATGAAATGGGAAAGAAGTAATTACCATACCTGTGAAATTTGGTGTAGTAAATATATTGTGCTTTTTTAATTTCCTTTTGAACTCAAAAGAAGCAGAGGGCTTTGAATTATGCAAATACAGAGGAAAGATAGGTCATTAGTGTACATGGGATATTGGTTGAAATATCTATTTTTTCAGCTACTTACATTTAACTTCCTCTTCAGAAATAAAAACTGACCTCTGTTCTTTCCTGCAGCTTTGCATGTCGTACCTTTAAGAGAATGAACCCATCCTGAACTCAAGGCAGTTTGTTCTTTTCCTGCTGTAGCATGAATCTTGGAGAGATTATAACCAATTTAAGCAGGATGGGGGATTCTGTTTCTAACTAGCTAGAAGCAAACTGCTAAGAAACCAGCAAGGGAAAATGAGAGGTATTCACAATAGTCTCCAGCTTGGATTACATGTATCTTGAAAGCACTAGCAGCAGATGCTTGTGGAAGTGATTATGCACTGGATCATACACACATCCTTCTGGCTGCCAACATCACTTAGGCCCATTTTGTAGTGTAGGAAAAATCCCCTTCAGTTTAGAGGAGAAGGAGCTCAGTGTACATTGCAGAAGGCACCAAGAATCATGGTGTTTAAAGGAGCTCAGCAGTCACTCTGCTGCTCCGGTGCCCAAGCCTGCAGGATCAAAACTTTACCCACAGGATTATGGATTGTGGCCTTTCAGGGATTTCAGCATTTTGCCATACTTTGATTTATAGACATAATAACACTTTTAGTGGGAAAAACACTTTCTCTTTTTGGTCCACATTGGCTGTTGCTAATTAGGGCAGTTTTATGCATTTATGTAAATAGTAAAAGCTTTTTCTAAGCTTTTCTGTTTCTGATTTTATTATGTCTAGCCTTTAGGCTGCAGATGTCATTATACAGCTCCACAGTCTATCTGACAGATCCTGAGACACAACAAATGGCTTTGGTGATGGCTGCACTGTATCCCCTGTGCTACTGTGCTCTTTTATTTTCAAGAACTACAGCGGAAATGTTGGGATTTTTTTTTCCCGATCAATTCATTGACATTCTCTGATTTTTCAATATAGAGTCTCTTATCTCTTTGGTTCTGAGTTCAATTGTCCTGGATTTTCATTCTTCCAAGCATCTCATTCTTTCCCTCACTATGTGGTGCTGTCCTTTTTTCCTACTGAAAGCCCAGTAGCCTGTCTCCTGATTTCATTGAGGATCCAGGAAAGTGGCAGCAACTGAGGCTCCTGCAGAGTGACTCAGTGTTGTGTGGACTGGCTACAGGTCAGCCCAGACAGAGCAATTTCATTTTTTATCTGCACTAGGCTTCAGAGAGTATCTGCCAAAACAGCTAATCTAGTTGTTTGCATCCACTGATACTGGTTCTGGGTTTATTTTATAGTTGGCTGTCCAGGTGCATGCACTGACATTACAACTACAAGGCTCCCATGTTACAGCCAGAAACTCATTAAAAGCTGCCATTTATCACCTGCCTGGCCATTACACATAACAATAGGATCTGCTGAAAGACAGGCAGCCTGGTACATGGCTTCTTTAACGTTATTTATTTTTTTTTTAATCTACACAAAAATAAATAGGGCGGCTTGGGTCTACACTTTATGACAAAGGAAAAAAAATATCAGTGATGAGTCCCTAACTTCTTCAAATATACAATTCCATTTTTCACCTTTAGGAAGTGTTCTGTTCAGTCAATATTTCTAATTTAAAAAAAAAGCAAACCCTTCCCTCTCTTCTCTCCCAGTCCCAAATATCTATTGTTATCTCTAATGCTGCCTCCAGCAATGTATCTGAATGCTCTCAGAGAAGAGGGTGTCTGAGAATTCATATTAGGGAGCAGTAGTATCCGTAAGAACAACTCTGGCTATAAAAGTGACCTGCTTTTCTGGGCTAGGTACCACTAAGGCCACCTAAAAACACAAGGGGGACCACATAAACCCTTTGGGACAAGGAGTTTTGCTCTGTTTTACATCATCCTAGTGCAGGACTATTGCTTGCAGATGTTTTTTCTGAGCATAAAATGGCAGTTGGAGAAAATCAGAAGTAGCTCTGTGAAAATCTTGAGCACAGGGTTGAATTTATCTTTCCTAAGAATTTCCTAAAGATGAAGTAGACCTCCATCTGGACTCACCTCTTGTAAAATACAGAGCAGACAGTGTATTTGGACTATTGCAGAGCTGAAGCACATGCTGCTGAGATGCAAAGAACGAATAAACAATGACCTAATGCCATTCCTGATTCACAGAGAGCCGTAAATATGGGGTAGAAGTTGCTGACTAAGGCACTAATTCAGCAAGTGGTAGAAATTAATCAGAAGGTAATGCCACTTTTATTGGGCAAAAAGGATACGGGAACAGACTGACAGAGCACAGGGATGGGGCTGAGATCAATTGAATGGGAACAGACATCTTGGAATAAAGGAGCTATTCCCAGTGCAATCAAATGCAATTACTGAACCTATGTAAGTAATCTTTTATACGGATGGGATGAGCAGCAGAAAGAATCTTATGCAGTCTTTGCAAAGCTACAGTACACCATCTACTAAAGAGTAGGAATAGGCTTTGAACACTTACAGGAACGGTGATTCCACCACTTTGGAGACACCAGAAAGAGAGAGGAACCAAGCAGGAAGCGTTGCAGCCCAAGTTAACAGCACGGCCAGTATGCAGAAGGCAGCAAAGGTGCCTTCAAAGACTGTGTGTGGACCTCCTCTGTGCTGGGCCTGACCGCCGGGGCTACATGAAAAATTCTCTGCAAAAGATTTTGAGCTTTCATAAAATTTCTCATCTGAATCGGGATGAAAAGTAAACATCAGAAAATGTTTAAGGTACCAGCAAGCTTCACTGCATAGGCCAGACAAAACACTGGTTTGGAAATTGTGATTCATTTCAATCCTAGTCTTTTTTTGCAAAAAAGACTTTGCAAACCTTGCCAGTTTAAATTAAGTAAAACTGACAAAATTTCTTGCAATTTTTTCCAGCTAGAAAGTGACAAAACTAAGGATGTTAGACATTTTCAAACTCGGCTTAAAAGCATTTTCAATTGATGGCATACTGCAGCAACCAGTGCCTGCAGCCCGGGTTCAGCAGCACCCGGGACTCAGCGCCCATCTGACCTGGCCCTGCCCTCTGCAGCACAGGCCAGCTGGGCATCTCTTCATGCCGGGGCTGTTTCAGTGGGCAGTGCTGCCAGTGCAGCATGAAAGGGACTTTGTCAGAAAGGATCACCGGGCCTGGTTCTTCTTGTCAAAGAGCTGTATAGATTGTCCCATCCAAAAAAATTGACATTTTCACCAGAAACGTGGTTGTAAAGCCATACAGGCTCAAATTACAGCCGTTTGCACTTGCCTCCTTAAGGCAAATGGCAACTAAAACAGTGTCTTACCTTTTTATTTCTGTCCGTGGGACATAAAGGCAGAACTGCTGTTCTATTCCTGGTTTGGTCACTGGTACCTGTGCTAATTAAATTACAGTATTCCATTTGCTTCACTGGTAGTACTTTCTCTCCTGTTTCCCAGGATTTAGTGACTTTACAAAGCACACGGTGGGCTGTGAAGAATCAAGCCCTGTGTTCACAGAGCCTGTCAGATTCTCCTCGTCTCCTTGAAGGTGTGCACCAAAGCCTGCCTGGAGCTGGCTGCATCAGTGATATGCAATCTCACAGCCCAGCCAAGGACAAATAACCCATTTGTGTTGCTCTTGAGAGGTTTCTGAGGATTATTCTCTGTATCCTGAAAAGAAGTGAAACCTAATGTCCTGGGAAAGTGGGCTGTGGGGGACGGAGGTCCCTGCCAGGTGGAGGTGGCTGCAGCCAGGCCCTGAGGGGGTTGGAGAAATCTGTCAAAGTCAGCTTCCCTTCCTACATCCTGCCAAGGAAAAAGGATCTTCTGAGCAGAGTCACATTCCACTGGCATTTGGCTGCCACCAGTTTTCATTTCACTACATTTTTTCCACCTGTTTTTGAAGTGGACTATCCCACCCAACAGAAATTTCTCCTGTCTGAAATGCAAACCCAAAAATGGTGTGGGGGGCTATGGGGGGAATATGACACTGCTGCAAAACAGTGAGGGTCTGTGTGATGCCTGCTTTTCCCTGAAGGTACCCTCTAAGCTTGGGGAGGGGAAAAGAATGGGACCAGGGAAACAGAAGCACTGTGATATATAAAATCTTCAGGTTCCCCAGAAGCATTTGGGATAAATATTGAGTCCCTCCTGACCTAGCAAGGATCAGTGCCATCACCAGGGAGGTTGTACAGGGAACACAGGATCACACCAGTAGCATCCTTTGCTCGGTTGGAGATCTCTGTGCCTTCCCTTCCCAGGGATAAGGTAAGGGAGAGATCCATATCCTTGAGTCTCAGAAGGGGAAACTTGTTTGAGGGAGTCACAAATGTGGTGGTGTAACTGGTATGTAACTGGTGATAACATAATTATGTAACTGGTGATAACATAATCACATGACTTGGAGATAAAAGGTTACCTCAAGGCAGCATTGTCGATGTAACTTCATGTACCTAACTCCTGACAGGCACTCACTCTTGCCTATAGTTAAAAACCACAAATTGTGAAGTCTGAAGCTTTCCCAGATAATCTGTGCCATATCTTCACTGTTCCTTTCTGTGTCTCTTCACTGTGCCATATCTAACTGTTCCATTTATTACAGAAAGCCTGTAACAAATGTCTTACCTGTTTTCATCCTTGCTACAGTTTAAGCTCATTGCTGGTCATATCCACCAAGGAAATCTGGACAGGGCAATTCTCTCCTATTCCCTTTTTATCAACCTCTTTCTGTTTTTGAAGAGAGTTGTCATGTTTATCTTCAGTCTCTTCTTCCTCAGACTAAATGTGACTTTATTGAATCTTACATCATAAATCATGTTTCCACAAAGGGGGACATATTTTTCACTTCTTTTTTTTTTTTCCTATTTTTCCTTCATCTCTCTTTCCTTGTCTTCTCTCTATCTGATGCTTTACTTATCCCCACTCCTTTACCACAATCTGATTCTAACCTTAATTATTTTCTCCATCTATTTCATGACTTTGTAACAGGGCTAATTCTGGAATCTACGTTCCTTCTTATTCTGCTTTGCCTTCCTGCTTTTGCAAAGGGTGATCTTAAAGTATTGTAACATTGTCTGCCTGCCTGGTTAAAGGAGAAACGTGAACTGAGAGCAGCTTTACCAGGCAGGAGCTCCTAATCTTGTGCACCAGCTTAGCAGCAGCTTGCCCAGCCCCAGGCAAGGCAGCCGACCTTGTTCTTGCTATGAGTTTCTTGAGGGCTTGCGTGATTTTTAAAAATATGGTAGCTTATTGCTATAGAAATATATAGAAATATATATAAAAACCCACTAGCACTAGTCTGAAAATTTGAGCTAGGTTTAAGGGGTCAAGGTCTCCTAAGCAAATCCCACTTCTCTGGTCACAGGCAGTCTTTAGCTCTACTTTAAAGAATCAGTCCAGAAATTGAAAGTTTATGTCTAATTAGAGCTCACAGGCTTCACAGCTGTCATAAGGCTGAGGCACATAAAGACGGAGTAGATTAATTGTTGTTACATGTCTCACATCCACAAATCAATATTGTCAGTCTTAAACTGAGTTCTTCCAAGCTGAGGGTTTCCATAGGCCGCTGGGATTCCTGTCTGTGGGCTTTTTAATGTCCACATGCCAAAACCGGATCATGGGGACATTGCGCCTTATTGGGCCTACGCACATGTAGTGTCTCCTGAACCCACGTTTCTTTCTCCAGCCACAGCTCTGCACACTTGAAAGGCAAAGTTAATGATTTTAAGTTAATCTTGAGATCTTTATTTATGTAACTGATTGCAAGAAAATGGATTTGTACAAAAATTTTCCTTTTGTTCGTTAAAAAAATACTGAGGAAGAAAACCCTGGGTCTGGATATTGTTCTGTGCAAAGGACAGATTGTTGACATTCCTGGGCAATTCTGCTCTCTGGCAAAGGAGTGCTTCTTATCAAGTGCTCTGATGTACAAGTGCCTGAGGGCTTGTTCACATGGGAAAATCCAGTAGCATTATTCATACCTCTTCATTGCAGAATATGAGTACCCACATGGGAACTCAGCAAGGGTATAATTATTGTGCTCTAGAAAATTCCGAAGTACCTTTATATAATTTCTCCCCAGAAAGTTAGCAATGGCACAGGTAATGCACTGCCCCAGAGAAAATGCATTTGGGGACATCAGAAAGGACTGCTTTGTACGAAAGCAACTCTTTGCTTGTGTGACAGCACATTTCCCTGTTTGAGATCCCCTTTTTTTCACAAAGAGCACTCTGTCTCTACTGTAAAAAAAACCCTCATTTGACAGAGAAACTAAAATAAACACCATGCGTGTACTTATTCGCACCCACCCAGCCATTCTTTTAATTATTGATAGAGTTTCGCTGCACTTACACTTTTCTTCTGTAAATGCATCCTCTGAGCACCACACTCACACAGATTCCATCTGAGCAGTGACTACAGCTCAGAAGGATGTGCTGAATGCTGATGGAGAGGGGTAGTGCTGGCTCGGGAAAATAAGCAAGAACAGAATCCAAGTAATGTAAAGCAATTTAACACTTGACAGGATATTAACAGGATGTGCTGCACCTGCCGCCATGAACTTCATTTGCATAGCAGAAAAGCAATCTCTGTGCTGTGAAAGTACAAGGTACGGAGGGATGGCAGAGAGACTGGGATGTGGCCTTTGCAGTTGTGCCTTTTGCTTCTACTCTGCCCCTTGCAGTTCTCGCTGAGTGACCCGAAGCAGGCGGTACAACTCGGAGAGAGATTTCAGAGTCCTCTGGTGCCCGGTGGCACCCGTGTGCCCTGGCTGAGCACACTCCTGCACGGCTTTCTGCAGCTGCAGCTGCAGGGGCAGGGAAACCAGTGGTCCTCTGAGACCTGGGGAGAACCAGCGACGGAATATTTTGTCACAAATTACCTGGGGAAAGGAAAAAGAGCAGATTGTTGTGTTTCAGAAGCTACTAATGCCCTGCTGCTTCCCTGGGACTGTAGCAAAACATCACCTGAATCCAAAATGCCTTTAGCTATTTGAAGAGGGAGGGACAGAAAAGGAGCATCCACAAAGGCTACCCTCTAGCTTAGGGATGACCCTCCTTCTCAGGCTTCTCCTGCACTTCACAGATCTTATGAGGGGCTGGGGGAGCTGGGGTTGTTTGGCCTGAGGAAGAGGATGCTGAGGGAGGACCTTACTGCCCTCTTCAAGTACCTGAAAGAAGGACGTAGCCAGGTGAGGGTCTGCCTCTACTCCCAAGTGACAAGTGCTACAAGGGCAAATGGCCTCAAGTTGTGCCGGGGGAGGTTTGGATTGGATATTAGGAAAACTTTCTTTACCAAAATGGTTGCCAAACATTGGAACAAGCAGCTCAGGGAATTAGATGAGTCGCCATCCCTGGATGTATTTAAAAGATGTGTAGATGTAGCACTAGAGATGTGATCTAGGGGTGGACTTGGCAGTGCTGGGTTAAAGGTTGGACTTGATGATCTTAAAGGTCTTTTCCAACCTAAACAATTCTATGATTCTGCATAATGAGTGGTGAGGGTGATGAGGTGGGCAAAGCGGGCAAAAGACCAACAAGCTACACACCCCCAGCCTCTCTGTTGCACCGGTGCCCCCGCCAACACAAGCTGGGTAAGCCTTAAGACACCTTGTCCCAGGCCCAAGAACCCCATGGACGCCCCTTTCCACTACACCCACACACTACATCTGTACAGAGGGGAATCACAATCCCTGCATGCACTTGGACAGCCCCAACTTTCACAGAATCATGGAATCACTAAGGTTGGAAAAGACTTCTAAGATCAATGAGTCCAAGTGTCAGTGCAGCACTGCCAAGTCCATCACTAAACCATGTCCCCTGGTGCCACATCTACAAGTTTTTTGAACACTTACTTCCCTGGGCAGCCTGTTCCAATGTTTGACCACTCTTTCAGGAATTTCTCCTCATGTTCAACCTAAACCCTCCCTGGTGCACTTTGGTGTCATTTTGTCTTGCCCTACCACTTGTTACTTGGGAGAAGAGGCCAACCTCTCACTGCAACCTCCTGTCAAGTAGTTATAGAGAGCAATAAGATGTCCCTGAGCCTCCTTTTCTCCAGGTTGAGTATCTCCAGCTCCCTCAGCCACTCCTTACAATGCCTGTGCTCCAGACCCACCAGCAGCTCTGTTGCCCTTCTCTGGGCGTGTTCCACCACCTCAATGTCTTTGTTGAATTGAGGGGCCCAGAAATGAACACAGAATCTGAGGTGCAATTCAGGGATGTGACTTTACTGCCAGTGGAAACAGAAGTGCTAATCCCCTACCCCTACTCACTCTGCTCTCCTGTCTGAGGCACTGGGCTAACACCTACACAAAACCATGGCAAATAAGCACTATATACAGTGAATATAAAGATCTGTTTGTGTGCCCAAGAGGAGATTTCTGAACAGGACTGACACTTACGTGGACACATTTAAAAACCTGACTGTCTTCATCTCACAGTCTCCTCGTACATACCATGCATTTTGTAGTCAGTGTGATTTTAAAAGGAGAGGATGCATAAAACAGCTGTGTCTACTCACTTGCAGGTTGTTATTGGCTCTCTGTGCTCCACATTTTCTGATTTTCAGATTGCATTTTGAAAAGCAATCAAAAAAATTACAGTCTTCATCTCCCGTGCAGTTCTGTTCCAGGATGTCCCTCATTTTGGGTTCAAAAAAGGCCATATCCACATCAATGGCAACCACCTGTGAATCAAAACATCCCATCAGATCTGGCACGGCACAGGCTCCAGGACGGGGCTGATCAGGCATTCTTTGCTTCTTGCTTTTGGAAATGCTGTGCTGACAGCATCTGCTGGCAGGGGACTGGGATCACAAGGGCTTTATTTCACTTAACTGAGCCACACTAGCCTTATAAACACCACTTTTTAAACAAAAACAGCCAATGCTTATGACACTGGGAATGGAAAAATTATTTGTGAACAATATACATCCGTGGGGTCAATTGGATTGATTTGCCTTAAAGTGGAACTATCCAGTCTGAAGTCTGATTTACTTGCTGGTGAAGCATATGCAGACAGCACCTCAACCTCTTAACTGTGCATGATGGTGCACAATTACCCATGGGCCAGACAGTATCACTTACAACTCAGCATTCAGACTAAACCCCGGACTTTGCCACTGTGGAAAGGAGCAGTGGGATGTGAAAAGATAGCTGCACCTGGTACAGCTGCTGCAAACCTGTCCTTGCATTCAGTGGGTTTGAGTCTGTTAAGCTGTACAAGGAGACCCCTGACTTTGCTGAAAGCTGGGTCTGGCTTTGTCCAGTCTTCTTTGACACATTTGACACATTTATTGTGTACAGTTCTTGTTCTTATGTTCTAGAAATACGTCCTGTAACAGAGTCCAGCCAGAAGTTGGTCACAGCAGAAAAACACATGAGTGGAAGGGGTCAGTCACTCTCCTTTCCCTGACACGAGGCTCTCACAGCAGTGCCCACGCGGCACAGAGTGTTTGAAGAACTGCTGCCCATGCTGGGGGTGAGACCTCTCTGGAAGTGAAGGGCTGTAGTCTCAGTTTCTGCCAGTGCCACTCCACCCAGGAATGCTTCACTTGAAGAAATCACAGCAATACAAAGGGAAAGAAAGGAATCCAGTAAGGGGATGGCAGCTGCCTGACATGAGCCAAGCTGTGGGTGACCACAGAGAAGGCAGCCAGCGAATGTTCACAGCTGCATTTCACACTTGACAGTCAGGATGAGGGATGTTCCCTTGCAGCATCTGACACACATTTTCACAGAAGAAAATGTCTGGGACCTGGGCAAAGCAGAGTTACTTGGGTTCAAATGATAGTTTTATTTCTAAGATTCGACCTCCCACGCGACAGGAGAAGATGAACTGTCCGACTGGAACAGCAACTGGATCAACCCCAGGAACTAAAGATGTCTGGTTTGGTAGAAGGCCAAACAAACCTTCCACAGGCAAAATAAAGAACATGGTCTAATTTTCATTTTATTCCACTCCTTTTTCCATAGGGAAAAATCTTACAGGGATGAGGCATATTTTAGAAACATAAGTATTTTTAAGCTTTTTGGAGAGCGTTATAATGATGTAGCCTAAGGAATTTCACATGTTTGGACAGACAAATCTTTTTTGTTGTTATTCTTTACTTCCTTAAGCTTTTTGTGGTTTTGCTGTTCAGTTCTTCGGAGAAGAGGCAGTGAAAGCAGTGCAGGGTTTCCCCAGTCCCAACGTCACTGCGTCACCTCCCAGGTGGTGTCTTTGCCAGCACTGAGCACATTTGACAATCTGGTCCATTGCTCCACTGGGAAAATCAGCCCTTGTTCCCAAATAAGTGGTTGCAAAAGGGTTCAGTGGCTTCACCAAAATTCATCTTTTACAAAGGTATGTGGGCATCCAGCTAGACCCTATGAAGACATACCTGGGTGACACTCTGCCTATAAAGAGGTACATTTTGGTGGGGTTTGCTATGATCCTGGTTGATGAAGAAAGTACCTGAGATAATACAGGAAGGACCCAGCTTGGCTCATGACCTGATTTAAAATCATGTTTAAGGTGCTGTGATCTTTCCAGTTTTCTCTGAAACACTGGTAAAAGAGGAAGCTCTCTCAGAGCAGTGTGCATTCACCCAAACCTCCTTCTAACTCTGTACCTTATGTGGCTCCATGGCAGCTTAAAATTCTCCCGGATGATCTAGCAGACAGCTCCTCTCTGTGCTGCAGGAGAGCACATGAAGGCTGGAGACTTATCCCCAGCACATGAAAATAATCTTCAAAGTGAAACTATTGCATTCCAGGCACATTTCTTTGGGCATTAGAAGTCTCATCACTCAAATGAGGAATAGTGGTACTACTACTGAGGTTTTTATTATCATGTACAAAAACCCAGCAAGTGAAAAAAGTGCTTAAAACAAACATAAGAGACAAAAAAGAGGCTGCCTTGCTGTGTTCCCATTCTGGAACTGGTTGGTCATCGGAAGATCCTGGCAAACCAAACCTCATCAAACGAGCTCATAAGAGAAGACACATCCGGTATTCATCCCCTTTCCCTAAATGGAATCTATTTTCCTGTAAGTAGGTTGTAAAACAGATGCTCTGGCATGTGCTCAGCTACAGGCAGCCACAGCCCTGAGTAGCTGAGGAAGATGGGCACTGAGGATTTCCCACTTTGCCTAAATACTGGTACAGCTTTTTTTAGTTTCTTGCTGTAGTTCCTCACCCATTCCCTGTTCAGCTGCTGTATTGCACCTGGATAAACAATGGAAGGGAAAAGGGGGTGAAGGGGAAACACTCTAATTGCTCTTAATGGCTGTATGTTTAGGCAATGTTTGTCTAATACTCTGAAGATACAAGTGTTACATGAACACTCAGTGAGTACCAAAAACAGTATTAAAGTTCGTGAAAATGCTTTGTATTCACTCAGAGAGCAGAAACTCCACTGACAGCACTGCAAATTGGGACCCTAGTTCAAACACTTACTCACTGCATGGTGCCTCCAATCTGTAGACAAAATTCCAACCAAAACCAGAGGAATTTCTGTCCACAGAATGAATGTGAGCTGCACCACTACTTAGCAAATATGCATAGCTATTCAGGTCTGAGTTACAGCTGCACAATGAAAAGTCAAAGAGTGACAGGAGCAGGGAGTTTCATGTCACTGTCCTTGCATAGTTTCTAGACCAGATAAGCTGAACACTGAAGCACAAATGTGTGTGTTTGGCCGTGGGGAGTTACCCTTGTGTCAGACCATGAATTCAGCCTGAGCTTTCAAATTCATTCAGTTTTTTCCTTTCAGCATCCCTACCAGAAATATGACTCAAATTACAGCTTCATTTAGAGCTTTTGAGATTCCCTTGCCTCCAGGAGGCATCCCTCACCACATCCGAGGGACCTTGCACTGATGCCTTTGAAGAAGTGGAACAAAACAGAAGCAAGCAAGAAGTTTTCAAAATAAGCAGGAGTATGTAGTGCTCAAAAAATGTGGCTGTACACATTACAAAGAGGAAAAGCAGTAGGGAATCTCCCCTGATGCTTGTAAACTCATTGGCTTTGCAAAAACTTAGCCAAAAGCTGTACAAGGAGGGAAGTGTCATTTTTACACAATCACCTTCGGACTAGAATTTGACCTCAAATTCCTGGAACACCACCCCAAACTCTAACTTACCGTGAGATCGTGCCTGATAGCGAAGTTTTCTGGTTTGATGTCACACAGGTGAAGTCGGTGAGAGAAATCATTATCAAAATGCTGCACCATGTCCAGAAAGCTGAGTGCAATGTCAGTGATGGCTCTCACCCTGCTTCTGTGTCCAGTAAGGGAGGGGCCGATCACGTTTTCCAAGGGAAAAAGAGTTTTGTGCCAGGCATGTCCAGCTGTGAGATACTCCACAGCATAAAAGTGTCCACAAGAGCCAATAATTCGTAGCACATGTTTGCTGAGGTCCTGCAGCAAGCTGAAGTAGATATATTCTTCCTGCTGGAGCAAGGACCACATGCTGGCCACCTGTGCTTTCCAACGTGGTCCCTTCTTCCTTGTCCACAGGGGCCCCATGGTATTGTTAGACAGTTCTAGCCCCAGGGCATTTTTGACCTCCAAAGCTACCATAAGCAGAAGCTCTGTTTCAGGGATATCCTGTGCTTCCACCTCCTCTAGCATACTGAGGTGCTGGTAGCTGGAAAAGATTTCTTTCTTGGATTTCAGTATGATGGGCTGGCCTCTCCAATCTGCCTGAATGACCTTCTTACCTCTGTCATAGAAAAGGCAGTGTTTGTACACCAGCTTCTGTGCCACGCACAGGTCTTCACAGAGGTCGCCTGTCAGGGCTCCGCTGCTGTAGTCGAGGCACTGGAGTGAAAGAGCAGAGTATTCATAGCAGACCCATACTCCCATGGACCACATAAAAGAAAGACAAATAATAAGCAACAGTCCTAAGCTCGAGAGGTTTGCAGCAGTCATGGAACTGCAAACACACACCTACAACCACTGGGTCATTCAAGGGTTTTCCAGAAGGCCCTAGAGATCTAGGGGAGTTTTTCTTCAAAACAGGGCTTCTGGGGATAGTAAAGGACAGGCTTCTCAGGGGCAAGGAAAGGGACTGGATGACCTGTTTTTCTGACATTTTTTACACATATGAGTTCAGTGAGACAAACTTGAAACACTCGTGGCTGCACTGTGTGAGATGATGGGTTGTAACACCTCAAGGCACAGAGTAATGCAGGACTTCTCCGGAAGATTCAGGGCAGCATAACTGAGACATCACCACTTAAACTACAGGAAAATCCGTGGGTAGCTGGATTTCTGGAACATTCCACAGCTCCGCAGGTTTCAGCTTTGCACTCAACATGCCCTGAAGGAAGCTGTGATAACCTCCTCTACTGTACTGTACTGTATTACCAGGAAACACAGAGGTTGCATTCAATGCCTTTTGGACCAAGAACTTTCAGAATTTTTGAGTATGTAAATGCTGCAGAACACAGTAACTTTTCAGGTGTTATATGTCGTTATCAGAAGTGACATTTTAATATTAATTGCTTTAATACTTTTTTTTTTTTAACTGAAAAGAAATCAGGCCTTGAAGCAAGGGAACTGCTGCTTGATAGTTTAGTGGTCAATGCAAATTAGCGAAAGAACTGCAAGGATTCCCTCACCAGTCCTTCTCTCAAGCCATAAGAGTTTCCATAATATAATTTCCAAAAGTGGAGGCAGTTGATATATTCCTATGGACATTCAGAAGTGCAGCTGTAGGGACTGCTTTGGGTTGCTCAGTAGAGGGGATGATCAGAGGTCTCTGGTGAAGGGGGAATAGAGGAGGTGGTGTAGAAAGCCAAACATCTGTGAGGCAGCTTGACAGTGTCATCCACCTCCATTGCCTTCTGACATTTGAACCTTCATTTACACATTTACACAAGCTGGCAGGCCCCCCTGCACATGCAGGGGCTGCCTGAGCCCCACCTCACTTGTGACTGGCTGTTACACGCACAAGGAACGTGACCATAGCATTCAAGTAATGTATTTTCTTGGGTGTGTACACCAGAGGAATATGTTCTGATGCCAAGCAACCTTTAGAGTCCAGCCTTAAACAACACACTGGGGAACGGGTGGAGGATTAAGTCCAAAATCCAAGAATGGTGATCAATTGACTGAAACAGCTCACTGAGGGCAGTTCAGAGTGACATAAAATTTATTTATATTCTGATGTTCTCACAGCCCAAGTGAGGACATTCAATGCTGGCAAGGAGTGTCAGGTAGGCAAATTCTTGCACAATTGTCTGGAGACTGAGTCCATCCGTGTGTGAAACACACACGTGTCTGCATCCTCATCCACGTCAGGATGGCCATGGAGACTCACTGTGCTGTCTGCAGGCTTCAGAGTATGCAGATCAATACTCTTGCCTTTGAAAATCTGCTCCTATGAAAGCAATACAGTTTTACTCCACCTTTTTAAGCAGAAAACATAGTTTTCTTGACAAAAGTAGGTTAGCAGTTCTTACCATCTGGAACTCTGTGTATTTTTCAAAAGAAAATTACAAACAGAAGAAATTTTTGGGGGTTTTCTTTGGATTGTAAGTATAAGTACATTAAAAGCTCTATTGACAGACCACAATCTAATTCTTCTCTGCTACAGTAAGAGAAGATAGGGCTTAGTCATGTAATTGGGTTCACATGGGTGAACACATGCCCCTGTGGACGATTTTACTGTGGGTCACTCTCAGAGGGTCCACGTGCATGGACTTCTGGCATCTAGAACACGTGACCACGACCTGTAGCCAAACATGTCAAGGTGCATCTTATTTTTCTGTGTTGACATCACATCATTCTTAATGGCATTAGTGAGAAAAAGTAGTTGTGGAAAAAGCAGACTCAGATTTCACAGACAGAGAAGACAGGTTCTTTTTGAACATGGTTGCTGTTTAGGACTTGTCTGTTGTTTTTTTCAGCTTAAGCTATAAATATTTAGTTATTAACCTAGTATCTGACAAACAGTGTCTGAATCATATTCTTCTTACAATGGACTTGTGCAGCGCTTCGCAAACTGGGATCTGTGGAAGAGGACTTGACCAAAGAGCTCATGGTCTCACAGTGGAGAAACACAGATCAGGCTTCCAGAAGTGCATTCTCAGTTGATCACCCAGGCAAGCAAGGCTTTCAAAAAGGCTTCCTCAAGGAAGCAATCAAGAAGATTGAACCATTTCCTATCAACCTTTTAGGCACAGTGTGCATTGGTAGTTCATCTTGAAGCACTTATTTGACCCTTACATCCATTCCAAAGACACTGTTTTACAGGACAGTCTTCCAACATATTGGCATGGCTTGTCCTGTTGTGCTCCCCAGTGTACTAGCTCGCATTTTACGGTATTAAAACACAAGTCTGGTGCACTGAAAACATTTTACCAGGCAATACAGATTACCCTGCCATGACAAGATGGGCCATTTGCTATTTACCAACCCAGGAACCTTTGCACTAACTGCAGACCTCACTATACAAGATTGTCTATCATCCTGCTGATAAAAGGAAGAATCAATTCCCCAAGGAAACCTTTCAGAAATGGTCCTCCACACTGCCATCCCTGTATTAAAGACTGAATTTTGAGATCTGTTGATGAGACAGATTTAAATCAACCTAATGATTGACCTTTGAAAGCCACAGATTCTTCTTTATGTGCCAGATTCTTAAAACTCAAATATGAAAGTGATACTAAGCCAAAAGCCTTATAAAGAAGCAGCTGTACTACACAAAAATGCAAACACAAGCATGGTTCAGACTCACTCATATGTTTCTTATTAAAATTGGCTACATAATTTTTAATGTCCTCAGTGCACTTATCAAGATAAGTTTAAAAAGCTGGGATTAAATTAATGTAAAAGGTTAAATTATTGTAAACCTTGCTAAGGATTTATATACATTTATAAATCACTGTACCACCATCAGTGGCCTGAGACCGATGTTTTGCCTTGTTAGCTACTACTTCTATGTAAATGCAATTCAGAGCCAGGTTTGGAAGGCATCAAAATTAATTGATTTCTCCAGAGGGAACAGAAATTGATT
>VYZQ01007642.1:54385-64735 GCA_013400655.1 Mystacornis crossleyi | reverse complement strand
CACACATTTCTGCATAGATATTCCTTATTCATTTTCTGTCATTCCTGACTTTTACTATCAATTAACTCATCTTTTACCATAATGTAATACATACAGATGTAGAAAAGAGGCAATTTAAATCTAGATGAAGTCAATAATGGGTCTTACAAGCCTCTTATATGCACAGGTATCCTGTAGCTTGCTCAAAGCCTTAGGGTTTACAGCAGTAAAATCTTCTTAAAAGCTTCTTATTGGCTTCCTCTACAAACAAATTAATTACGTGGACACTCAGATTTGTTTATATGGAGATGTAAAAAGAATGCACTTTGGTTAAATTGGAGTATATCTTCAGAACATGTTTTGCTCTGGGATAGTTGGGAAAAATGATGAGTTAGTGGCTGCTCAGTATAGAAGACAGTAGAATAATTTTTTTCTTGAGAATGTATTTGTTAATACAGAAATAAATCTTGTTCCAGAGCTGTAGAAATAAAGAAAAGAAGTGCAATCTCTTAAAATTACACTACCGACTATGTAGTCTCTCTGTAGCAACAGCAGGCCCATTTCAGGGGCTATTAGGAAGAAATGCTCATGAATCTCCATGATTTATTGTATTTTTCATCACATACAAGACTTTCCTTTTCTAAATAACCACGAATTTGTGACACAGAGATGCCAGCTGCAGCTCTGAATGGTGGATTTGGATCTGTGGATCTGAAAGCCAGATCGGACAGCCCCAGGCAGCTTCCCACCCTGGTCCGAACCTTTCCTTTTCCCCCTCCAAATAGCTCCAGCTGCAGTAAACAGTGCTCAGCTTAACTCTTTCAAGGCTCCTAATTCTCCACAGGGCTTGTACCTGAAAGTAAATAATCCAAATTGCTTTTTTGGCAATTATGAGTCGGGAATTCTCCTTATTCAGATTTAGTTGGATTTTAGGATTTTAGGAGTAAGAAGCTGACTTTTGAGTCTTGCACTGGACATAATCAAGNTTTTTTTGCTTATATAAAAAGCAAGAAAGTAAATGAGGCTTTAAAGAACAAATATACATGTGCATGTCGATATGAAAAGGCAATTCAATGAATTCTAAGTCGGAGTTTAAAAAATCTATATATGGACACTATTCTTATCTAAAAACAGAGGATAGGGTGTTGTGGGACATATTTCTGAAGAGGACAAAAGGACATGGTTTGCACATGAAAAACTTGTATGATCAGTAATACCAAGCACTTCTATATGACATAATTGCATGATATACAAAAATAGGCAGAGGTTTTGTCCAACCTTGCTCTCACTAAGGCTTGAGAATGTACATAACTTTAAACATATGAGCATTATCCATATTAAAAGGCATTGTATACACTATATTGATTACATTTTTTCCTAAGTGTGTATGTAAATATCAGTTTTATCTGAGTCATTTTTATATTCTTTTGCTCTTTCTTAGTTTGGCAAAAAGATTTAAAACATGGTGGAAGTTCTGCCTTAGTAAAGACTGAAATATCTTCTTTAGATGTTCTCTACTCAGATTAAATAAAAGAAAAATTTCGTTTTAAATATACTGATTGCTATGTTTCATTTAAAACTGTCAGAATAAATTAAATAATTTGTATCTTAATGTAAAAGGCATCTATTCATCACAGAGAGCAATTATCCTCCCTTTACAAGATGCAGTGACGTCTAATCCAGATTTGCTCTATGGTGACTGTCTGATGTTTATCACAGGACAGGGATGCATGTAAATAGTTCTTGCAACACAAGGAATTTCACTTGTTGCCATCAGACTGTGCCACAAGTAGAAGTCAGAGACAGGGTCTATAATCTTACAGGTTTAGATATATTTAGGCAGGGTTTAACTTTAATCAAACTGTCATTTTACCTACTTTTAAAACTTATATCTTTTGCATTCCAGTGTTGCACACACAGGTAGGGAGACACAAATGAGATAAAATTACATCTAGTTAAATGCCATCAGAAAGAGTAACTTCCCAGGAACTCTTTAAATTTCCACGCTGGTGAATAGTCCACTGGGAGCCCAACGGGCTGTTCGGGTTCCTCTACTTTGAGCTAAGAAAGGAAGAGGGAATCTTGTCTTGCTCAACAGACTCCTTGTGCATTTTTCATTTTAATATCACAAATTAAAATGAATATAAGCAGCATAAGGAACAGCACCCTACCAAGTCCTTTTTATGCATTATAGTCAGATGCACTTTCACTTAATGCTCCCTCCTGATGCTTTCCTGGCCAGTTGTACAGTAGGAGGGGAAGAGAAGATGCCAAATCCAGATCTTGGACTTTCCAGGTAATCACTGAACTTCCTAGAGAAAAAATTATTTTTCTGCTGTTAGACATGTGCCTCCAATGGGGAATCAGTTTGACATAAGCTGGTGAGTAAATACTTAACAAGAAAACAGTGAGTACAGGTACTTGCCTAGTAAGTTTGCCAACCTAATTTTGTTCTCCTGCCTCTCTCTATGTCTTCTATTTGTGTCATATTCAGAAAACTTAGTTGTCAGAATTACTTCCTTTACAGCAAGTAGAAAGAAAGAGATAATTTTAGAATATGATTTATATGCCTTGACTCTCCACTCTGCAAATCCAATTCTCTCTGGTCCTATTCCATATGAGAGAATTAAAGATTCAGTGGTGGATTTTGCCATCCTCACTAACAATCCGGTGCAGATTGCTGTGTTGAATTGCAAAAGTGTGTGTGAAAAAGACACACAAAAATAGAGGACACAATGAAATTTAACGCTACAAAAAGCGTCACTCATTGGGGTGATTAAACAAGAGAGTGTGTAGGACAACAGCTAATTCTAATGAAAATTTTCTTTCTGTGGTGGTAGAAATAGGTCCATGTGAATGGTTACTCACAGACCAGTCAAGACAGCACACACTTGTTATGCCCTGGGCAACAGAACTAGTCCTGTGCTTTCAAAACTCTTTTTAAGGTCAGCAGTCAGCTTTAACAACCTGTTTGCAGTGCTGGGAATATCCGAGGTAGACCTGTTATGAGAGAAGTGTATTTTATATTTTCAGAGATGGACTTTAAAGCCAGGAGCTTGTGCAGGTGGTACCAGAGCAGCGTGGCTGGGCTCTGGCAGCCAGGTGAGTGGTGCACACAGGCTTAGAGAAAGATGCAAAGATACAGCCAAACACATTACACTCACCCATGTGCTGCTTGCATGCTTTGGCATTGAGAGCCAGCAATCTTTTCCAGTGTCTCAGCAAATCTATCATGCTTGCCAACTTTTAAAATTCAGAAGTGGACCCTGCCTCTCCAGCTGCCATATTTTGGGCGAAAAGAAATACCTACCAGAGGACTCCGGTGACTACCAGTGACTCTGAAACAAACACGAATGGTGTGGGATTTGCTGTGCGAGTGCATATGGGGTGGCTGGTGTGTGGACTGCATGTCCAAATGCACCCTGATGTGTCAGAGTCCCTGCACACATGAGACAGGATTGCTCTGTGGCCACACCTTAGATTATACCCGGCATTCAGAGGTGTTCAGTACACAGGGACAAAACACACAGATGTAAGAGAGTTGGCAAGAATACAGTTGTAGCAGATCACACAGCAGAAGCTTTCTGAATATTTCTGGAAACAGGAATTTTTCTTTTCTTCTCCTTTTCCAGGGGAGGAAATGGCATTTCTCAAAATAGAACTTTTCGTTGTTGTATAAGATAATAAATTCTTTGACTCTTTTTGACCCCCAGTATATCTAACAAAATGAAATGCACTTAAAGACACAACCTTTGTTTGGAGGTTTTCAGACTGAGAAGCCTGAGAAGCCATATTTTCACAGAGTTTGAAGTCACTTCAGGCAAGGAGAGAGAAGACAAGGCTGTATTCAACCTTGGGTATAGCAGCAATGATTTCTACCCTTGCATTGTAGTAATAAGCCTCATTACTTGTCCCAGGACATTTCAGGAGATGCAAAAATATTGGTGNTGGGACCTTTCCTCTAAGCCACGTCCCTGCTGGCACTGGGGGGGGGGGCGGGGCTGATACCATTTCTAACACACACCCAGCAGTGACAGGCAGTGACTTCCAGTTGGACACAACTGAGGATTTCCTCGGAGCCCCCTGCCAGGAGCACCCATCCTTGCCCCTCCTGGCCCTACAATCTTTCTCACAGCTCCTATTTTATAACAGCTGTTAAAGTTCGATTTGCTGTCACATGAAAGGGAGCAAGCACACAAGAGCAAGGGCAGCAAACTGAAATGTGGGGGTGTTCAGGAAAAAGGGGAGTAAGAAAGAGGAAATTCATTAAATGAAAATCTGGCTGCTGCAAAATCTCTTAGTACATTAACCCAGCATGGGGTCTGAATCTCTGTTGCAAGGCCCTGACTGTGTCCACTGTTGCTTCATTACAATTTTATTGATTTCAGAGGGGAATATAAATCCAGAGCAGCCTGAGTGCCTTAGCAAAACACAGGGCTGACAAAGTTAATGTGTTAAAAGAAGGGTCATTTTGGAATCAAAACTGAGCCAAAGTGAGTCTATAATGTACTGTAGTTTGTCTAAAAGGCATCTCTATTTAAAATTATGGTATGTTCTCATTTTTACCTCTTCCAAAGAATCTAAAGAACATGGAACAATATAAAACTGTTTAAGCAGAGAAAACAGCACCTTAAAGCCAAAGTGATTGCATAGTTTCCCTGAGAAAAAGTTTTTAGCTCTAAAATCATTTAGTACTAGGGGAGTTTATTCTCACTACCAAAATCAAATATCTATGAGTAGAGACCTATCACAGAGGCCCTCCCAATAAGCAGTATTATAAATTGATATTATAATTGGTATTCTTTAATTAACTAATATTATAAACTGAGCCACTCAGAGGGCTGATTGCCAGTTTCAGGAGATGCAGTTGAAAAGTGTTTCTTACAGTTTATTGCCTTTGCACCCCTGGGACTGCTGAGCTCCCACTTCAAACAGAGAACAGAATTCCTTTGCCATTCACTAAGCAGTGCATCATCCTTAAAGTCACTTAGCTGGGTCCTACATACACAAAAAAAATTTAACATCCAGATTGTTACAAGAAAATGAAGGAGGTTTGGCATTTTGACACCAAACACTGATAGTTTTGTGAACACGTCTGTGAGTTTTTCCTGTGGAAAGGAATGCAGAACTAGAGGAGTTCTTGTGGCTACTGAACTGGAGGTAAGTACACTATTTTCCATCAGTCGTTAACCTCTTTACCCTCTGCCTTTGCTCCAGATGTTTCCTTTCCTTCCTCAAACTTCTAAAGTGAAGTAGCAGCATGTGAGAAACTGCAACGGGAGAAACTGGAGGAATCCAATGTACAAAGAGGATCATGTTATGTTGGGACCAAGGCTCACATCTCAGCACATACAAGTACATGAAATTTTATGTATTTATTTAGAAATGAAACACAGGCACAGTGCCAGGCCCATTTGGTTATGACACTGCACCTTTTCCTAAAGACCTTGGACTAAAACTGTTGCTACGTAAGGCTTAGAAAAATTCTGTAGCCAGCATACATGGAATAAAGCAGCCCCTGCAGCATCTCATTCTGTCTTCTAACAGGTTTAAGAATGTTAAAAAAGCCTTTGGAACTATTTATTTTTCTTAACTGACATCCTGGCAGTCATATAAATGTACATCCATTTTTTAACCTGGCCAAGATTTTGGTCTCATCTACTTCTAAGTTCCACTGTTTAATCACAAAGCTGCATGGGAAAACATTTTTATGTTTCTGTTTTGAATTTCCCATCCTTTATACATCCTTGTTCTTCCTCCAGGAAACAGAAGTTCCTATTCGTCTTCCCTGGACTTTTGTTTTCAGATCATTTTGATTTTCAGAACATATAATTTCACCATGTTCCCCCTGATTTGTGTCTATTTAAAATAACTATGTTTTTTTATTACTTTTGGTGAGAAATACTTTTTTTAGGCTTTTCTGATCCCCATCTGTTTTTTGCTTTGGAAAGGTTTCAAGTACTCTCCTCATCACAATGTTTTCCGAGCATCTTCTCCAACTGCTACATGACAACAATTCCCTTGTCTGATCGGCTAAAGTTGCAAACCCCTTTCCTCCAGGTCANACTACTGATTTTTTTAGCCTCTCTTGATTTTGCAATAATACTTTGAGGACAGAGAAGGAGGAGAGAAAAAGGAGAGAGCCACACTTTTGAATTGCTCCCTGAAGGACTCTCTCTCTTTCTCCATCCCCTCTGTAGGAAAACCTACTGAAATCTTATGAGATTTCTTCCCTACAGCTGTGTTTGAACACAGGTTTGTATTGATGTGTGGAAAATGATGCCCAAAAAACACTAAAGTCAGAAGATATAAAAAACAGACAAGCCTTCCAAAAGTGACAGGCTGAATTAACCAGACCCTGACAAGAGCTGTGCATTGAAAAATTCCAAATAAAAGTAATGAAAGGAATCTATATAAACTCCTTCTTGCATATTTTAATTTTAAGAACCATTAAAGAAAATAAAACTATGCAGAATATAAGCATTCAAAACCCCACAATTTAATTCTAAAAGTCTGTCAAAATTTAGGAAACCTAAATATTAAACTAAATGAAAATTACATAGCAAGCAGTAAAATAATTTAGCAAGTAGTTTTGTTTCCGCAGAAATCACACATGAAATTAAAAATACAAATGAGCGTAGCTCTGTAACTATTGTTCTAGTCCTCATTAATGAATCATGTGATATGACAAATTATAGAGTTTCACTGATTTTAACCAGAAAAATGTACTTATACTACATTTAATTCAGCTATTCCTCTATTATCCATGAGTTACCTCCATGTCCACTGTATGTAAAAATACATGTAGTGATGGTTGTAAAAAGTGTAAAAATAATGTAAACTTTTCAAAATTTAAGAGAATTTTAAAATCTAAAATATCTGCAGAAGTATGTCCTCTGAATATGTACTCCTATTCTTTCTTTAATCCTGCTCATTTTCTTATCCTTCTTCCCCCTTCTACCCCAGGGAAAAAACTCCGGAGCTGGATTTTTCAAAGATCACCACAGAAGAGACAACTCTGCTATTAATGAAATAACTAAACGGTTTTGAAAATGCCCTTCTAAAAATGAGGAGGAAAACCTTAGATTCATTAATACATAAACATGTCTGAGTAAAGAAAAAGTCACTGGAAGCCCAAAGGAATTTGGTTATTGAATTTTATTCTTAAGAACTCGAATTATCAGACTGGCTAACTGGAGAAGTGGAGACATCTTTTTAAATTTGTCTGTTTTTCCTAAATATGTATTTCATTTGTTTAAACCACACAGAGTGGTGTTCATTAAGTTCTGATCTTTTTCCTGTACATAAAAACATCAGCATTTATTGTTGCTGTGGTTAATGAAACCTTGGTGATACTTCTGGTCAGGGTCAGTTGCAACGATAAAAATTCTGTGTCCAAAAGCTGTATGTGCCCAACAAGATCTCTTTCCTTGCTAATTACATGAAAACTGCACACAATGGCGCTCTCCTGTGTAACTCACACAACATTGCAATCCATCATCATGGACACTGGCTGTGTATTTGACACTTCCCAGCATGAACTGTGGTATCTGAGACCTAAAAGCGGCAGTGACTGAACATGGAATTAAAACAAAGAAAATGGAGTTCCTCCCAGTTTTGCATCAAGCTGTGAACGCAGAGCAGGCCACAATCAAATGTTAAAAAGTCAGTGCAATGAAATACCTATGATCCCACTAAGGAGAAAGATATTCAACATTTTTTCATGAGTTTTCTCCTTCTTTTCCACTGGGAATCATCTGAGCAACTCAAGCCCTCGTGTGAAGCCTACAAACCACTGGTGTTTAGTGACCATCTGCACCAGTAGTTCCATTATCTGTGGTTGGAGATTGATTTTCCTTTTCCTTGTGTGTTCACTTACCCTAATGCCCCAGAGTCCGCAATGGAGCCAGCAGCACATAATGCAAAGACAGCTTTTAAGACATCAAATGTGAAAGCATCAGGAGTATCATCATATTCTGAAATTTTTGTAGTAGCTTTTTGTCTAATCCTATTGTAACAGGAATCTACTGATGGCAACTAGACCCCTCCTTTATGAAGCTTAATTGCAAAGCTCAGAAGAGCTCTGCTTTCCTCAGAGGAAGGTGTAAAAGTCTGCTCTATATGGTTCCTTTATTAAGAGGGTGCCAGTCTTATTTGCACCAATTTCATATCAATTTCATACAAGACCAGTAACCCAGAAGGCAACAGAGGACGCTCATTTGGATTTGGAGTCTGGGAACCAGCAGAAGTTTGCCTAAAAGTTCCAGGCCTCAACAACTCTTTTCAGTGGTGTGAATAATACATTCAGAGTTGGGTCAAGTAGTATTGCTATTCCTAAGCCGTTGTCAGTGATTACTGTAATTCCTCTTAGGAAATGTTTCTTTTTTCCCTCAGTGACATGCCAAAGGCCCCCACAAATACCAGGGAAAATGAGCTCATTAATTGACCATATAGGAGGAGAACTGAAACTGGTGGGACACACAGACCAGGTTCTAGGAAGGGCTTGACATGCAGCAGCTGCCATTGTTCCCAGCAAACTGGTCTTAGCAAGACCTGATGGATGCAAGATTTTTAAGAATCTGGTTACCTATTTAGGTACCTAAAATGGGATCCAAAGCCTACAAATATGTCTCTTTGTATATAGTCAGTTTAACTATTTAGACATTTCCTCTTTATTCACCCCCAAGAAAACCCCACAAAACAAAACCATGTGAAGAGAGAAGTGTGGCCTTTCAAAATGTTACACAATGTTCCCCCTGAGAGACCCATAAGAATGCAAATCTCCTTCCTGTCTGTGCCTAGAAAGCACCTCCTACACACCCGAGACTCTCAAATTGCTTCTCAGCACTTCTGAGACTATAAAGACACTTGTGTGCCTATAAAGACTATACATGGAAGAACACACAAGAAAACAGGTATCAATTATTATGCCATTGATCATACTGTGTATTCAAAGTGCATTCTTCATCCATGGTCTCCTGCTCCATGAGAGTCAGACCTTGATAATATACATCATTACTATCTCTGTATAGTAGATGTATGATAATATTTCCATTTAATGATGGAAATTAGAAGTATTGCTTGAAATACAATAAAAATGTGGCTTTATTATTGTTCAAAATTTAAGGTATAAATAAGAGTTACAAATATTCATAATTAGATTTTCCTCCA
The DNA here is from genome assembly GCA_013400655.1 of Mystacornis crossleyi. Lineage (NCBI taxonomy): Eukaryota > Metazoa > Chordata > Aves > Passeriformes > Timaliidae > Mystacornis > Mystacornis crossleyi. Next base: position 55,585 of record VYZQ01007642.1, on the reverse strand, counting down.
GTTTTCTCTTTACAATGTGACCTAGTGATGCTCTCAGAGAAGACGGAACCTAAGTTTAATACATCCTCTCACCTCTAATGTTTAGAACATGCTTTTTTGCATCATCTCCTTGCTTTAACCACTGATACCAAAGGACATTGCTGTCCAGACCTTAAATTTAAATAATTTAACACAAGTGGAGGGATTACAGTGTACAAAACACACAAAAAGTTAGTGAGAACCTGAGTTTCTGGTCCAGTAATGGCTAAAGCCTCCTAAATCGGGAACAAAGATCTAAATCAAATCCAGAGCGACCACTATTGCCTCTGCCAGCAGTGTATTTTCTCAGTGTTCTTACTGCATCTTAGAAACAAAATGGGAGTGCACTTAAATTGAAAGGCTACATCTTCTTGTTTGATAAAAAGGAAATATTTTGGTTTCAGCGTATATAACTCACCTGTGGAACTCATTGTCACATGTCAACACTGGGTACATAACAGAATTTTTAAGGAGTTTAAAGTTCTGAATGGCGACTAGGAACATCACAGATGCATCAGACAAGATATGTAATATATATATATAAGGGACATAAAAGAGCAAGCTACTGCTTTCTTCTAACTTATAAGACTTAGAAGGAAAAAAATCTTTCACTTTGGGAGGGTTGGGGCATAATTGATCATTGATTTTCTTGTACCTTTGTCTGAAGCATTGGCCACTGTCAGAGAAGAGATGCTGGGCTAAGCGCAACCATTTAGTTTGATCATTACTTTGGCAATAAAATATAACAAGTAGAGTAAAACAGATTTTTTTTTAATAGATACTTATACAACAAAGAAAAATAATAGCTACACAATGCCTAAGTCAACAAAATAAAATTCCACAGACTTGTGAAATTAAATATTTTTATTTTGTTATGAAATTTTTCTGACAGACAAGGAACAAAAATAATTTTTTTTATTATGCGTATAATTTCTTTCCTGGTTTTGAAATATAAGAAAATCAAGAACTTTCAAATATTTAGCTTCAAACATTTTTTAACTGTCTGACTTGGAGTAGATACTTAAAATTAGATCCCCAATGTCCTGTGTGAGTGCTTTAAGTACAATCCCAATTTCTTGTGTTAGAGCTCTTCTCTTTCCATAAATATTTAAACACTAGCATACAATAATAAAATATTTATGATAAATTTCAGTGATAAAATGTTAACCCACCCTTTAGCTG